>UYYA01000280.1:0-77263 GCA_900624975.1 Angiostrongylus costaricensis
AAGAATAGTAACACCTCGCGTTTGCTCAACAAAAATACGAAGGAAATCACTTGATCAATGCCGAGGTTAATAGAAAGTCGATCGTGGCAGTTAATGAAATAATTTTTATTCGAAGCGAGAATTTAAGTAAACCGTTCTGAATATGTAATATGAATCCTGTGGGTTATCGAAATCTCAATAGGCCTTTTTCAAAGTAGCAATTGCTTAAGAAATGCACTTTTAAACGGGGTACGAAAAATCCCATCGTTTGACCAAGACTTTCATTTCGGCGTGATCGATATGTGCTAAATCATTGCTACAAAAGGCGAATAAAATTCGACCACTTCTATCTTAAATCTTCATTCGGTGCTGCATAAAGTGCTAAGAAGTCTCATTTTACCATCTCTCTCTTAGAGGATCCCAGTGTAGCGCAGTGGTCAGTAGTGCTATGTAATAAGCATGTAGTCGTTGATTTCGTCCCATACCCAGACTCATTAAGCCCTCCATATCTCCGTGGTCGGAAAATTGGTAACCGATTTGCCAGGGAGGACAGCAGCACTGGTCTCCTACATCGGTAGACTTGGCCAAGTCATCGTGGAGGTGGAATATGAATTCGATCATATCTACGACACCATGAATGTAACTCCCACGTGCGACTTTATATTAACCTCGGCATCGATTGAATAATTCTTCCTACTTCTGTTCAGCAAACACGAGGTGTTATTGCATGAAAGGCTCTGTGTTCAATGTGATTGGAATTTTGGTTCAGCATTTTCTCTGTTTGGTTATGGAGGTGTTTGGCCGTGTAGATTGCAGTCAACTTGACCTTTTCAGGCTCTGAGGAAGGAGAAATCCGCCGAAACGTCAGCTAGTACGTAAATAAAGAAATAAAATAACACCTCGTGTTTGCTGAACAGAAGTAGAAAGAATTATTCTACTATGAATGTAGTTTAATGCATTGGTTCTCTCACAAGGATTAGTCAGCGCTCAACGCTTTATTCTTTACATTTTACCCTGGTGTAGATGAATGAAGGCTTATTTTAATCTTTCGGTGCTAACAGCAATCACCCATGAATGGGAATAATCTAGGGCGTGTATATCGGCGTTGAATTAAGTTAACCCGAAGCTGCAGTCGAAATCACAACGTTAACCTTTTATTTACTGATTTCACATCGCACTCAACAGTGAGAAAATAATGGTCAGTAAGTTAAAAGATAACATTGCTATTCCTTATTTTAATATTCAGTAGTTACCAAGTTCTTTGATGAGCCACTCAAATAAGTCCAATTATTACTATGCTTGGATAAAATTCCATGAAAATCAAACGAGCATTCAGCTCGTTGTAAACGCCAAACTACCTAAAGGAAGGACGGATGAATTAAGAACAGGTTTTGGTACTTCCGACCATACCTATAAGATTTAAGGACGATAGAAAAACTGATAATAGAACTCCCTAAAGTTTGGCATGTTTTTTAAGACGACAGCTAAAACCCCAGATTTGAAGTGAGCTATTTTCAAAAAGGGGAGCTTTCGCAAACTCCTAAGCTATAAAAACTTGTTAGGTTCTCTTCTTGCCGGAATGTTTCAAAGCTGGTGCTCAATATCGACAAAATTTTGAGTGGTGAACTACGTCTAATTCATTTTCATTTTGATATCTCTTTATTTTTCATTTCTTTATTTTTAAATATTGTTTAAATGTTTGTGCTCAGGCCAATCCATTGGAAACAATTTGTCGATTACCTAGGCGCAGGAATGGCCACCGCCATAAAACCTCTCCCGTCAACAACAGCTGGCGGCTGCCTGCGGATGAGCTCCTTGAAACGCTCTGACAAAGGGTGTCACGAAGCGACAAACTGCTCAATCATCAAATGACCTAATTTCGGTGCCGCACACCATCCACCACTGTGTAGGAGATTAGATGGCGAGAGGAACCTGTGAGAAGCGATCTATTCTCGGATTGCACTGGAACGCGATGAGCATAAAGCGATCAAGACGGGTTATGAAGCGTTTCTTCGCACTGCTCCTACAACATCGAAACATCGTCTTCTAATGCTGATATGCAACTAGTGATTGAGGCCGCATGCTACAATGTCAAAATCCACACGTTCGCAATATAAGAGACAGAAAGAAGAAGATCGGCATTTATCAAATAACGCATCATTTAAGTTCACCGTCACATAAAATTTCGGTGTCGGCATTTTTGGCTATATTTCTGCTACTCATCTTTTCAACGCACATGATATCGACCATAAGGTCATAAACAAGCTTCAAACCAAGCGGCTGAAGAAAGGATGCTTTTAGTTGAGATGGTGAAGTCGCTCAAATGGAACGAAAAGAACACACGCACTGATGTGAATTTTCTATCAACGTTAGCTAAGCCGGTGAGATTTTTATCTTTCCGGACCATACTAGGAAGGAAATACAATGTCCTAAAAGCAGCTTTTGGAATATAACCAACACCCACATTATCTAGTCGGAATGCATTGTTCACTGGCTCGAAAACTATCCTATTATCTATACCCAAGGGAATACACTTCGAAATGATCCAAAGATTCACTAAGTGAGAGGAGTTTGCGATAAATGGGTTAAAAAGAAGTAGGATATATAGCCGATTACATTGTTTCCAATAAGGTGCATAGTTTCCTTTTTGAGAAAATGAAATTCTGACTTTACGGAAAGCAAAAGATCGACTTTTTTCATGCAGACTTGTATTTCAAACAAGGAAGCCCGCAGCATTTTGTGCTTATTTAACAGACACTCCGTTGACATCACCGGGAGCGACTTCTGTGAAGAGGTTGTCACATTGTTTTAATATTGGTAAAACTTTGAATCTTTTTTCAATTTTTTTTGAAAATTTGAATCCTAAACTGACTTAAAGTCAAACGAATATTTTTGAAAATCGTACATATTTATATAATGCATATTTTTAGCAGCGATTGTGGGAGAAAAATTTTGCACTTGCCAAACTTTTCATGAAATGTTGACAAGATATAACTTGCCTCCTAGATGTAGCGCATTGGTCGGAGGCGCCCTGCAACACACACATGAAATCGATCTCTGCGCCCGTGGCTCACCAAGGGTTCCATCCCTCTGGAGTCGGCAAATTGGTATCAGACCTGTTTAGGAGGATAGCAGCACCGGCTCGACACATCGATAGGCCACCACGAGCCACTGTAAAAGCCAAGTATACACTCAGTCGCCTCCAACGATGCTTAATGAAGTCGAATGCGTGGCGTATCTCTCAGGGATTGATCAACTCCCAGAGCTTTATCCTTTTTTATCTTTTTATAGCTTTCCTCAAGGTTAAAGTGTCTTCCTTAGTTATCGAGAAACTATGTGCCATTTTCGATAAATTTACGCTTTTTAGAATATATTAAAGCGAATGTAGTGAAGCCTGTTTGTAGTGTTCAAACAAACGTTTAGAATTTTTTAAAATTTACTATTAATAATAAAACGATAAAGGATAAAGCGTCCAGTTTTGATCGTTTTTTGAAGTCATATCGTACATTTGACTTTGCTCGTCCAATTAGCGTGGAGAGCATACCAATGGACCAAGTGTTCTTATACTCAAAAAGAAATCTTGTTCCATTTCGAAGACACCAGTGGAGAAGAGGGATTGGCTAGTTTTGGCGGAGAGGTCGAACTAAAAACTCCGCCTCCAGACGCCTCTAATCACTGCGCGGCACGCACCTTATTAACTAATGCGCAAAATAAAAATGTTTTAAGTGGTTTTCTTGTTGGTGTAAAGTAATCAAGTAAGAGCAGTTGTGAAACATTGTTAGGAACAGGCTTTCAATTAACTTCGGTGCTCAATAGTGAACTGCAGGGTTTTTGAAGAGACGAGATTTGTCGACATAATGGCGCGCATATCGTCTTTTTTATTGGGCTTTTGTAAAATGAAGTCTCATGTGGACATTTTTCGGCGAGCAGGGCTTCCTAAGGAGCAGACGACAGCAACAACGACGAAAAAAACAGCTCCAAGGAAAACGAGTTTAGCTGTAAGGTGAAGTATTGTGAGCTAGAACGTGTTAAAAGCTAATCAAAAACTCATCAACTAGCTAATTTGCAATCTATGACTATTCACACAACTTCGGATTATTTGTGTCTAAAACAACGAGGCTTCCAAGAAAATTGCGGATTGTAGGAGCAAATGAGTAATCCTGGCCCAAGCGGCATGCATAGATTCTTTGACAACTCATCTATGTTTTGCTTTCACTTATTTTACTTCAATTGATTTTTTAAAATTTTGCTTACTCTGTTTATTGTCGAGAGTCATGGAAACCAAAGTGTACAGTAGTAATCTTAACCTTAACTGATAAAGTTCCACAATTAACGTATGAAACATGAAAATTATTGTTGTATCTTCTGTTTCATGTTTCATCATCAATGCTTCACCTCGCCAGGAGGCATTTTCCTGATCCACATACATCAAATGAATAGTAAGGCAATTCAACTCAATGCGATAACATGTGTCCAAAATGCTTTCTTCGGATTTCTGTTGCACTTCTTAAAAACGTGAACAGAATTGTTCCTTTTAGCACACAAATAGGGCTATTCTCAAAAACGTTCTGTGAATGACACTTGAGCTCCTACATAATTTAATTCACTGTGCTTCGAATAAGCAAGAAGGTACTACATTGAAAGTGATCCCATTCCATAAACGAAAAGCATTGGCTTGTTTTTACACATGGAAAATCAAGCCTTTCAAGCTTTATTATGGAGAAATTGGCACCACACTTATTAGAGAAGAGCACCCTCCGATCAAAATAAGCTAGCGAATGTCTGCGGTAGAAATCTAGTAGGCATTAGCGCGGCTATCTCAGTATTCCAGGTAACAACAACTCGAGCAGCATTTGAAGGCATTCATAAAGAAGGCCTAATTCCTTAAGTGGAAGGTGAAACCACACCAAAATCAGAAATGAGAATGCATTCTGAACGATGAATGCGAGAAAACGAATCGAGCGAAAGAAACGCTCTGATTCACACAAAATGAAATATCAGCTTATGCACTTACTTGATACTTGAATGGCCCGTCCTCACTGATTGTTCGGGCCCCAGCACAATCTCTATTTTTCGGAGATTTTCTGGTTAATGTCGTTATGGTTTTCTGAGGTCTCGAGGTTAGCCTGGGCAAAGTCTGCCCTAGGTCTTCACCACCACAGGCAGTCACAGCCCTTGTGGATCAGAGAGAGATTTATCACTATGTGACCTTGATACCTGGACGGTGGTGGATCCTGATATTGGTTTACTCTTAACTAGGCTTTCTGATGGAAACGCCGGACTCCTTCCCAGCTTGGGAGACCCTGCTAGGAGATGAATCCCCCGATGTACATCGCAGTCCGACACCCAGGAACACCTCCCAGCCACGATGAAGGGGTAAACCGTTAGGAGGTGTCAAGTTATGTAGGAAACATAATTAAATAAAGAATGACTGTTTCAAATCAACGATTTTTTCTTGTTTTCTAAATTCTGGACTAATAGCTGAATTCCTTAACCATTTTTTTAATCACTTAAATTGAATAACTTTCTTGTTTTATGAGTGGTATTCGGCCTTGTTGTCAGAGTAAAATCTTAACTCGAATATTAACTACATATGGGAAATTTTGAGGTTTCTTCCAAGTGATATGAACCAATCATATTAACTGTGGATGCTCGAAAATCTTAAACTGGGGCCAAACAGTAGCTTCTGAGGTGAGCTATCTCTTTTGGAGTTTGAAAAAGAGATGGTAATAAAGGTAAAGCTTTTTGACTGTTTTCCTGATGAGCAAATACGAGGCTGCTATATTATTCTTTATTCACAAAAGAGGCTGACGCTTCGGCGGATTTCACCGTCTTTAGAACCTGGGAAGGTCAGTTTAACCACAATCTGCTCAGCCGAGCATCTGCATAACCTCAGCAGAAAAACAACGACACCTAATTTTCGATCTCATTTGATAGAGCTGCTTCGTACACTCACCACTTTCCATGAGTCTTCCACTAAGTACGTTACGTGGAGAGCAACCGCACCGAGTTGGCATGAAAGCGTAATGTGCCTCTCTCACATTAAAATTTTATTCATAAACACTGTGTGAGACTAGCGTGATTACGAGCTATTCCTCACTGCTGTTCATTTTCGGATTCTTGTAATGTGTCCAGAATGCTTAAAGAGTTTTGCACCCTAGTATTTTCGATTTCTATGCGAGGATGGTAGCTTTTACTTCAAAATTTTTCTTGTTGTGGTTATAGGAAATGGTTTTACTTTCCCGTAATATCTCCTTTATCTACTGGGATTAAAGCCTGCTCTGTTCTTGATCCACCTCGTTAATTCTGTGTGCCCTATGCGCCAAGTGGAGTCTTTGGTTTAACATTAAGTTTACTAACTGGTACTCTTTTATACGGCTGCATAATGGTCTATCCGTTTCGCCAACGCTTCCACATGCTTTACAAGGGATTCGGCACCCCTTGTCCGAGCTTATACAATCACTGTATCTACCGTTGTAGGAAGTTAGCAATTTATTTTGTGCGTAGACGGTCATACAGCACGATCAGCGCCACCGAACTCTCTAGACCAGCCGTTCTCAAGCAGTGTTTTACAGCTGCACTTAGTTCAGGTGGGATAGATAGGGCCTTATTATGGCTAGAGTTATCCCACGACCGATTTCCTATTAACCCCGGCATTGATCAAGTAATTCTTCGTATTCTTGTTGAGCAAACGCGAGGTGTTACTTTTATTCTTTATTCACGAATATGCTGACGTTTTGGCGGATTTCGCCTTCCTCAGAGCCGCTTTCTATGAGGCCTCCACTGAGTAATGTGCTTCACATTACTCTTCCATGTGAATTCTGTGCGGTTGGTCTTCACGCGACATACTCAGTGGAGGCCTCATAGAAAGCAGCACTGAGGAAGGCAAAATCCGCCGAAATGTTAGCTTATTCGTGAATAAAGCTAGAGTTATCGTTTGGGGGCTTCTGTTTTTTCCTACACCTGTCCCGAGGCGCTACAGCTTCGTAGTCATTGGAAGTGGCAATTTCCCACGCCAATTCCCGGGATTCTTCCTTCTGCTCTCTACCTGTGCATACGCTGGTGGCAGTTTGAAACATATTCCTTATAAGCGCCTTTTTGATGTGTGAGATGTGAGAGAAGAGGTCATAGAAAACGTTTTTGTAACTTGGTTTTTCGTACCACTTGGTGATTTAGCCATTTTTGTGCAGTTTAATTTGAACGTCTAGAAATGGAAACCAATGCTCGTTCTGTCTGTCTTGAGTAAAATTAATGCACTGCAACTCTTCATTCATTAACTCCGAAGGGCTTCAACTCTAGGTCTGAACGCAGTTGAAACTATTGGTGTTAGTCGTTGTCCCATTGGCAACCATCTGATTTGTGCGTAGATATTTTTCTGACCATTTGAAGATTGAGTGCTTTAGGCACTTCTTTAATACCCCCATGGACTGCTGAATCGAAAAACCACACATGTTTCATGCTCTTTCATGCCTCATAAAGATTTCTAGGATGGCTTGCACAGCGAATTCATTTGACACGCTTTCATAAAAACTGTTAACGTCGAAGGGACTCCATCAAGCACATGGTTTTGAGATGCTCGTCAGGTAGGCGATCCAGGAACATCTCGGCTTTTATGTCTTTTTTTCATTTTAATATTATAGAATGTGAAAGTATTACAGTGTGACTGAAATCCTGAATATATCGACATGTCAACAACGCTGTAAATTCTTACTGCATGCACACTGAGTGGTGTAATTTTGGCTGGTACCTTTTCTTCGTCTTTCTTTTGAGTTCTAAGCTCATTAATCTTACAGTCACTCTTGTCTTCTAGTTCACTGTTATCTTTATGTGCTCTTTGTTCTACTTTAATGGATTTTTACACTTCATTTCTTCTCTTTCATTAGATACTTTTCCTCACTCTTTGTCCAGTCTTATTCACCACTCGTCGAGTTTCTATAAAATCTAGTTCTTTCTGATTTTAATGGTCCCCTACTTCTCTTCCCCTCCTTTATAACTACCCTCTTATCAATTCGTTCTCTTCCTTCGTCGTTTACGAACAGTCTAGCGGTTTTTCTTTATGGTTCTTGCTAGCCATCCGACCTTGCCTTTTCTTATCTTTAAATTTATTATCTGTTTTAAATTACTTATGACCTCTACAGATATTTTTCCGAATGCGATTTATAAGGGAATGCCACAATAATGAAATCACAATGTTTTACTTTTTTATTTACTACCTGCTACAATTTTCGCGGTAGGGTATTATCCGAAATCAACCACAACGATGCTGAGATTTTCGCAGAACTTGGACCAAGGTCAGATCGAATCACGATTTCCCTTTCCGGAGTCTTGTGCATTACACACTGCGCAATGGAGTCCTTTGCTCTGCGTTTCTCTCAACTAGTTTTCTATCTATCAGTGCCATCAGCAATCACAAAAATGAAAGTCCAATAACTTTTGCTCTACTTAATCTTGCTTATTTTCGAATCTACTTGTTGGTCAGTATTTTTGGAGAGTGTTTTTTATTTTGGATTTCTTTACTTTTTCTCCTACTCGGTATCTAATCCCACTTTTCATTCAGTATGAAGAATATGCCTATTCACTGAGTGATAGCTTCACACGAGGACTTATGGATAAAGCGTACCAAGAGAAAGAAGCATGTCACCAGATTTCCTAACTCTCTAACTTTTTTCCTCAATGGCGTAGTACATTTTAAATGTGTAAAACGAGAGAATATCACTCTTATCGCAGAACCATAAGCCTTAATTACTGGTTCAGAGCCGATGTGTTCGTTATCCATAACAGCTTTATACTGTTTCCTCACAGCGTCTTCAACGAAAGCTGGGCGAAAATTGCTGCTAATCAGAGATAATTTGAGCCTTCCGCTCTAAAACAATACCAGTTTCTTCTTTGAATCTAATCATCACGAAGGCTGCTATCAATATAAGAACAACTCCTGAAGTTGCTAATGCAATGAAGATGGTTTGTTATAAGCGAAATTCAACTTTGTCATAACATCATACTCTATCGTATCGCAGATGGTCTCGATTTAGGCTTTTGAGCTGAAAGCTACAATTCCTTTTTGACTACATGTTGACTAGTTATATAGAGGTTTAAGGAAAATCACTTTTTAAGATATTTCCTCTTCGATTTTTTGTAAATCTAATTTTTAACCAAAACTAAATTAAAATATGTATATATAAATGTATATGGGTGAGTCTAGTACAGCGGTTAGAGGAGCCCTGCTATACACATGTTGGTTCGGTCCAGATCACTAAGCCTTCGATGCATTCTGCGTCGGCAAGTCGGTACCGGACTTGTCTTGGAGTTTAGCATAAATGGAACACCAAGCCTTGCCTTGATAATCTTGACTTACTTGCATCTAAATCTGGTTGAGCTTTACGTGAATAGAATTCAAGTTCACTTGTTCCAGACGATCTTCGTCGGCTCATATTGAAGCAATAAGTCAATATGACGCTACAATGACAGAAAACTCATTCGCTGAACAGATGTGCCTCATTGCAAGTTCGTGTTAGCTTTTTCGTGTTTTTTTAATCTTTTCTCCGAATTAGATGTATGAAAGCAATATTCATCTTCACTGGGTTCAATGCTCGGGCTCCCCAGATCAATCCTGTTGACAGGTGATTGCTGACTGCGCAGTGGTCGATAGAATTTGCTGAGAGACAAGCGAAACGAAGGACTCACATGGTGTGGTGGTGAACGCGTTAGCTCCCGGAAAAGGTAATAGCGCATTCATTCACTAGAGCAGGTTGCTGCGATCCGGAGTTTTGCAAATATCTGAGTATCGTTGTGGTTGCGTTTAGCATAATACCTTGTTGTGAAAATTGTAGAGGCAGAAAATAAAAAATAGATATTGGAAAAGCAATATAGTTGGTGAAAGAAGATATCTTACACCCTTTCATTCTTGTTAATGACCAGTTTTCTGAACGTTCAACCAATATTTCGAGAGTTTTTATCGCAGATGTTGTTTGAGTGGCTCAGGTTTACTTTTTACATCCTTTCCTAGAGCACCTAGAGTGGCCGTGGTCATCATACGGCACATTAGAAAAACTGTAGTTAACAATTCCCATAACCGACTTACTACTAACTTTGGCATTGATCAAATGAATGTATTGGCGAAACGGGCAGATCTTTATGTATCCGCAGGGAAAACATCTAAATGCCAAAACGAAAGGAGAGACAAAGTACCCCACTAGAGACGCACAGGATACAAAATGCGGACGATTTTGATATAAAAGTCACTGTCCTCACACAATGTGCCAAAACACCAGTGCGCAAACTTCTTGAAACTTTCTGGACAAATGCCAAGAAACCTACAACGACTGGCATGGAGGAATGCCCCGGGAACAAAAGTGATCTCGCGTCGTTTCTTCGCATTGGCTTTTGTTATGGGATGGTGCACTCATCAACCATGTGCGACTCTGATCAGCTGTTCTCCCTGAATGGAAGGCAGGTAATAAACGGTGAATTTTTCGAGGAGCCGTTGGTCGTGTGATTACCATTTAGATTTTTATGTCTTTGCTGGTGTTATTGAAGCGTTTGACATAGTAAATTGTATATCAGTATATCCTTTCAGGCTCTATAGTAGGCGATACTGCCGAAACGGAATAATGAATAAGGTAAAAACTCGTGTTTGCTCAACAAGATTACCGAGAACTAAATGTTAGCTTTTGCAAGTTCAAAGATGGGTCGGAGAAAAGTGCAAGGACACCTACACAGTTTTGATACATAACTACGGTATTTCTGGCTTGGTTCTTTGAGTAGTCTCCAACTAGCCTCATCTGATAATGAACTCCGAGGATGTTTCGCGCTAGGACGAAAGTTCATGCTTTTGGAAGAGAAATTTACAGTTTCCTTAGTAGTAAATTTTCCAGAATCGTACCATAATATGAGACTAATGCAAAACTTTAGTATGTTGGATATGGCGTTCTGCACGATTACAAGGTTTCTCGTTGGTTCCTTCATAAAAAATTGACTCTTTGACTTTTATTAACTATGAAACGGTTTGATATAATTCATTTAATTCACTCTCGTAAGCCTTCCATCCCGCCGCTATCTGCATGTTAGTACAAAACCTGTCTGGGAGGATAACAGCACTGTCTTGATACATCGGCAGACAACCGCAAGTCATTGTAAAGGCAAGGTATGCATTCAATCACCTCCAAACGATGCTTAATGAAGTCTAATGCATGGCACATCCCTCGGGCGTTGATCAATGCCGAGAGCTTTATCCTTTTAATCCTCTTAACTTCAATGTTGTTGGGTCATAAATTTTCAGGGTTATTTTCCTGCAAATTGGATTTTTTAAAGAGGAGTTTCTATATTTCCCAAAACACTTCGGAAATATTTTGCTGTGAACAGAGAATAATGCTATTTGTACTTATTTGCCAACAGTTCAGCACCTGAGACATTTTTGACGTTAGTGATTTTGCTACAGCTTTTCGCTACGTGGCTGCTGACGTCACAGAAACGTTTTGTTTTTTTGTAGTGGTTTATCACTACATTGCGATACCTGATTCAAAGCTTTAAACAAAGTATATGTAGTCATTGCAGAGTTATGCAACAGTGTTTGTGAAACGCCTGAATCCGAAAATGTTGCAGCTGTCCATTATAAATCATGAACCGGTTTTCTTCTGCATTTCACTTAGAGCAAAACTATTTCAAGGTAGTCTTATTAGTGTGGTCGCGTGTCTTATCAACGAGACACAAGATAAGAGCAATTCATTGGTTTTACAAAAATTTCAACGTCTTAAAAATGCTTTCTTGGTTTGTTAAGGTAACATGAGATTGATAACGATGGTTATTCGGGTAATGTTTCGATGTTCTTCGTCTTTCATCTGAGACGATGATCTGAATCGATTGTCCACAGTCGTTCTTCTTCTCGATGTGGTGTCTTCGTCGTCGTACTTTTCCTCTTTGTCTTTGTTTTTTTAATGGGTTATCTGAGCAGCACACACATCTCATAGTTTGTTAGACTGCAGCGTGATTCTGAGAGTAGACTTACCTGTGTTACTCTTTCCTTCATTGCGTGTGTATTTAAATTCATGCATGCACGTAATGAGACTTTTAGTGTGTGAATGGAGACCGCATCTCGTAGATCATTTTGACAACCTCATGCAGACAGGTGAATAAAAAACAATGCTTTAACTTTTTTTTACTGCATATTTTCTTTCAATGTCAGAGTATTATGTGAAATAGGAGAAGGATCCTGAGACATTTGCAAAACACAGACCCTCGCCAAGATTCGAACGCAGAACCTTTTCCGTATGCTCGTGTGCTATCCGCCACTATAGCCGAGGCCTTTACTTTGCCATTCTCTCAGCCAATTCCTTATTGCCCTAACGGTGCTATCAAAAATGACCCGTCAACGAGAATGATTTTGGGGAGACAGTTAGGCATTGAACCCAGTCAAGCTGACCCGTTGATGGGTGACTGTTGATATCACTGTTAGGGTAAAAAAAACTGACCGAGAGAAAAGCAAAGCAAGAACGTTGGTTGGACAGCACGTTAGTCCTCTTAAAACGTAATCATACGTTGGAGGCAGACCTTAGTTTGCAAGTTTTCCTCATTTCTCAGTATCCTTGCATTTGAATAAAGAGCAATTAGAATCGGATTCAAGGGAAAGACCTCAACTGTTCAACTGGTAGTGTGCTCTTGTAAAAGAGTACTGCTTGCTAAAAACAGAAAAAACCTCTGGCTTTCGAGAAATTTCTATATTCTACCGTTAAACAGAACAAGTGCGGACAAGCTAGTAAACAAAAATCTCTATCGAGCAAAATTTTGAAAAGTTCTAGTTACAGCCCGTAAGTACTCACAGCTTATTACCACTAGGAATAACTCTAAACTCTACAAGCTCTCATATACATATTATTTGTAGTGACGGCTCAGTCGAGACCATCATGGTGAAATTGACCACATCAACACCAATCGAGTATTTCATTCAACCGAAATCGTTAAATTTCTTCTCGGGTCGGACAATCACTTCTCTCTCATATGATCCTTGTTTTTACGGAGTGAAAAAGACTCTAAAGTTTGTCATTTCCAGTGAAGCTGTATTTAAAGTTCTCTTTTTTACAGCAATCGCGAGATTGTTACTCAGCACACGTTTACTTCCATAGAAAAATAACAAATGCAACACAGCGGTAGCTGAGGCTTCGGCAGCATCGCCTTCTTCAGAGCCTAGAAGGGTACATTGATACGCAATTTACTAGGTCAAACGCGTCAACACCACAAACAGAAAGATGAAATTATGAACAACAATTAGACAATCACCGGCTTCTCGAAAAACCCACCGTTTTTATCTGTTTTCCACCGAGGAAGAACAGCCGCTCAGAGTCGCATATGGTTAATGACTGCACCACCCCACATCAAAAATCAATTCTGAGATACGGGGCTTGATTACGTGTGATCTGTGGGCATTCTTTACTGCCATTCATTCTCGGACTCTTGTCATCCATGCAAAAAGCCTCGAGAAGTTTGTGCGTTGGTGTTTTGGAATCCTGTGCGAGGATAGTGATCTTTATATCAAAATCGTCTCCATTATGCTTTTGTATCCCATACCTCTCTAGTGGGGTGCCTTGTCTTACTTTTCGTTTACTATCTAGGTGCTTTTTTATACGGATATATAGTGGTCTGCCAGTTTGGCCAATGTATACTTTTCCACAAGTACTACAAGAGATAAAATGTGTACCAACTACAGCTCAATAACAACCTCACGAATGTTGAAAAAGAGTGCGAGATATTTATAATCTAATGCCGAGTTTAGTAGATAATCGATCTTGAAGATGTATTTGATTTCAGTGAGGTAGTTGGTATCAGTGGTTGAGGTTTGTGCTTCTGCATTAGCAGATTGTGTGGTTGATATCTGAGATAAATCAAATAATGGATGATTTTTCAGTAGCATTCTTTTTCATCCAGTCATTTTCACGATTCCTTTGCTATGTGCACCTACCTTGTGACGCAAATTTTCAAAGGAATCAATCATAGTGTACTGCTAGATAACACAAGAAGCAGTAAGATTGCGTACAGCATGAGCACCAGGTGACTACTGAAGTGATTATGAACGGCACAAGTAGAGACACGCAGTAAGTAGTGAAGTAAGAATGCAAAGGTGATATCGAAACAAAGAAAGGAGGAAGCAAAACGAATCAAATCTTCCTACGTTCACTGCGAAACAAATAATGCCGAAGTGAATGTGGCGCAATGAAGGAAATAAAACACGAAAAATTACTGCTTCTTGTGTTATCTAGCAGTACACTATGATTGATTAAATATTACATTAAATATTACAGTATGCAAATCCTACTTTGAACTACGAATGATAAACTGAATTCTTTTTGCCCGCTAAGCGTTACGTTCCTATAGACAATTCTTCGAGGTAAATCGGATTCTGCTTGGGAAAACGCTTATTTCAAAGGATCTATTTATTACAAGAACTAGAGGTAGAGACCGTGATTTTAGCCTACGACGGTCGTAACATCTTCAGTAATACGACTTCAAATACGAGCACGATTCATATGTTGAGCAAAATTTCTACGCTGGTAGTGTTCATTTGTTATGTAGCTGTGGTTAAGCCTGATATGTTTTGCTGGCAAACATAGGATGGATTCCAAAAGGCTACGTAATTTTCCGTTGCAGTCGTGCAAAATGAAACTGTTAGGGAAGCCGCTTGTAAGAGAACATCATGAACAGATGGTACATATGTGTGCCTATGTCACTCATAACATGAACATGCCGTGTCTTTCATATTGGTTATAGTCATAGAAATCTGAAACCTATAAAACGCGATAATCCAGTGAGCAGTTCATCATATGTAGGCCTCGATTGCTTCACTAGCGGTGATATCCATCACTCTAATATGTGTTTCTTTCCTTACTTGGCATTCAAGAAAGTTCCAAACCTTTCCCTAATGCCTTTAATGTTCATTCAATGGATTTTCCATCTTAGTATGATACATTTATTGTGATTTTGTTCGTATTCATTGTTAAGACATCTCGGCTTAGTACACATAGTCTAAAAAACTCTAAACCAAATATTAGCAAATATCCTTAGTAACAAATCAATCACTGGTCAGTGATCAGTGGTCAGTGAACAAAACAGTGCGGTCTGGAATCTTTTCTTTTCACGTAAAGGCGTTTTTCACGGATTTTTCTCAATTCCTACACCGACCAAGAAGACATTGGCGGACTTTGCTGACTGTTTTGCAAAATTCTGCACTTCCGCATACATCAAAAATTTTGTTGCCCTTTCACGTTTCCTTCAAGAAAGTGATTTCTTGCCTATACCTCATTTAAGCTGAGCAGCTCTTTTACACATAGAAATTTCTATGGCTCTTAAAACTTTCTGAGCAGATATGAATTTGCGCTGGGTGAGGAGATTTTCATCTGACGACTTGCCGTGAAACGTTAAGAGGGCGATTATCATGAACAAGTAACGTGCTGTTGGGAAACTGGGCAAATAATCCTTCCTTTCACAGAGTTTTTCCGACTCATTCCCACAAGTCAGAGTAGAAACAGTCGGCTACTTCTATACTTTATACTAGAAGAGATGGTCGCAATACCTTCGCTATATGTATACTCATTCGTTGTTTACAAGGTTTTTCTTCTGTTATTCTCCAATATCTTTCTTATAATCGCTCTTTCTCACAGCATTGGCTTGGCGCCTCGCCATGGAAACGGAATTGTTACTGAATCGGTTGTATTACGATGTATTGCATGTGCAGGCAATTGTAAACCTCCGTAAAGATTCACTCCGCGTTGGAAGAATGCCATGGTAATCCTTCACGTGATCGACGAGGTAGGAAGACTAACTATGGTGATGAATAGGAATACCTCTGATAATGTTTTTTCTGAGCTCCGTTGTAAAGTCACTTGTTTAGCCTGTAAACTAAAAGATGAGTGTAAATTACATCCATGGACTCTTGCTATTAGTGATGTCGAAGTGTTTCAGCGAATCTAAAAATAAGGTCTAAATAAGGTCATCTATGTCATATTTATATTTAGCTTTCCATGGTAACAGAACCATGGAGTATAATTGCAAACAAGGGATGAATTATTTTTATTTTTACCAGATAATTTTAGCAATGACTTAGGAAGTGATTTCGACTGTGAAATGAGGATCCTTGAGTACTAAGCTTTTCTTTGGAAATCTTTCGTAGTCTCATCCTTGTTTGCATCTCAACTAATATTATTCCATCTTATTTGTACTCGTTCAATTGCAGTATTATTGTTAACATTCTTTCAAAAATCTACATTTAGTCATCGAATGGATGAAGATGTGGAGAAAACTTAGTTCGCAATGCTTCCTTCTTCCTCAAAGAATCTTACTCTCCAGATATCTCTTAGGTTATATGAGCAGTCTTCGTGAAAATTCGTATTTTCTTTGTTGTATTTCGATTTTGCAAGTCGTTTACAAGTATTTGGACTAAAACATGCATTGATCAGTTTTCGATTTCCACATCTTTTCTAGTTATCTTATTGAATTCAGGTTGCAATGCTTTCTGCTGGTGTTCGTGCTTCTTCCTCTTCTTCTATCGCTCTTCGTTCACAGTTGTCATCTGATTTTTCTTTCACAGTCCCTTCTACATTATCTTTTTACATCTTCAGTGTGATAGGCCTGATTACAATGGCTTTTACACTGCAAAGTTTGCATGCCAAGCGAGGGTGGTGATTACGCCACAAGCACAGCTGTTACTGCAATGGTGCGACATCGCCTCATCAGCACGAGAGTGCTGGGTTGTCAAATTCTTCCTAGAGCTCCCATATACAATAATCAAATGGTTCTTCACTTATTTTTACAAGGCACTAGAACGTGAAAGGTGTGAGTGAAGTGACTTCAGCAAAATTTCGAATACAAGTGGTGCTGTATTATCACAATGAAAAGGGCTTCTTCAGATTTTCCTCTATTTTTAAATATAATTGTTAAGCCACCAAAAATTATAGGAAAACTGGACTTTTTCGTAATCTAAAAAATTTCGCCATCACAGATAACGCTGCCTTTGAGATCGGATTCTTCTGATCTCAAGGCAACGAACATCATCTCGATTTGCAGAAGCCCGTGTCAGCCTGTGATCCGATCCCGGCGACCTGAGAACGGCCCAGCACGACTAACTCAGATTTCAAAGAAAACCACGCCCTACTGGCATTGAATATGTCAAGAAAATTGGAAGAAAAGACTTTCAGCTGTTGTGAAGCCCACATCTCTATTGGTTAGGAACAAGAAAAGAAAAATGAAAAAGGAGCTGGAGTTCTCGAAATAAATGAAGCACCGACATCTATTTATCTCGCTAGTACCAAAGACACTGAAAAACAGTTCTAGAATAGAAAATTATAGAAACGCAGCGAAAAAAAAAATATATATATATATGTTATCAAATGTGCGCAAATGAATTCATCTATGTGAAATCCCTAGGAAAAAAAGAAGCCAATTTATGTCTTAAAGTCATTTATATGCTAAGGTGAAACCTGTGGTCAAATATCCAGTATTATTATGCATCGTAATGCTTTAGGTGCTCGTAATGCAGGTCAACAAATAGGCATAATCAGTGGGTACGAGGTGATTTCGTGGACCATGCTTATCATGCTCTAATCCTAATAACTAGTTGTCTTTAGGAAAAGTGCTGTAACTATTGAATATGTGGTGAGAAGCTATCCTAATGTGAAAATTCACGAAGGAAGTCTCTAGCAGCTCGACACATAATTAGAAAATGAGATTTCAATCTGGTCGCTCGACTAATCGCAGCAATCTTTGCTGCAACAAATGTCCATGTTGTTATGCAAAGAATCCTGGTCGTTAGGAAGCAAGCTTGTAAACAATAAAAGACTTTAAATGTGTATAGGAAAGACATGGAAATATCTTAGTACGACTATTTTGGCATTTTAGAGAAAAACCATACTCATTTAACATTCAAGAATTCACGGAAGGGAGAATAGTTCGTCAAGTTGCAAGGAAGCAAGCCCGTCAGACCGATGATGATTTCAAAACAAAGGAGCGAGTCAAAAAAAGTTCTTGTGAATGTACGAGCTGCGTATCCTGGTCATTTAGATATCTAATTTTTTTATTCAGATACTTTAGATAAATCCAATCCAATTAACTTGTGAGTCCATAGCTGCCTTCACCTGTCATTGAAATTAATGAGGGCGTTGCTCTCAGATTAAATGTTAGAAATCTACGAGACCTGTAATTTTGTCAGCGCTTAACTTTCAATATTAACACTGAATACTTTTTAAACCTTTTTATTTACTGCCTTTTGTTCTTTTTAATGGCAGGGTATGTTGCGAAATATCTCAGCATTATATACTGAATACTTTATTAATACTTCATATCAACTTCCATCGTTTCACCAATCTAGAATGGGTATTATTGAAAGCCCTCAACTCCTTGCCGGAACTTGTGATTAGATATGATCAAGCTCATCGGTTAATCCCCAGCAACTTTACTCACTGGTTCACGTCAATTTTTCCGATCAATACTCATCTTTCGCTGTGACTCCTATAATTTGCAGTATAATACTTCCAAATTTCGTGTAGCTATTAATCCTCCATATTTTTCAGCAGTGGTTGAGTTCTTTACCTATTCTATCTTTCTGTCTCTCTCTCTCCCTTTCTCTTTCTACTGTTTTTTCTAGTTTGCTCTAAATGTCTCTCATAAAGCATAATGGAGCAACGCATCTTGTAAAAGGAGATTTTTGCGGTCTCATCATAGTTTTACCATATGTATGCTATCTATCTGGCGCACAGAATTATTAGGTCTTAGTAATGGTGTGTGTACGTTTGTGTTTATGTATATTCCTGTATGCGTGTATGTTGTGTGTATATATACAATATATATCTGTTTGTTATATGAACGCCTGCTAATGTGAGGGTGGTGGATACATGTGGTATGCCGCTGAAAGACCACGCCTACTATTCAGGCTGAGTGCAGTTGTACGAGTAGTTGTGTTCCCCCTTCGCCTACACTAAATCATCATTTTGCAGGTGGAAAGAACAACATAAGAACAACACTGTTTAGTAAAGGTGGGTATTTACATAAGTGTGTACAAACGTGTGTGTGTATGTATGTATGTATGTATGTATGTATGCATATATATATATATGCAGTTGAATCTAGCGGCAAATTCAGCGGTGGAATATAAGAGATCGCATTTTTCCTCTCCTTGTGGTACTTTTTGGGTTCACGTAAAACTCGGACACAAAATACTTTTTTGCGTGCATTTCTCTTTATAGTCACCACATGGATATTTGCTGCGAAGTCTTAGTTTCACAGGAATGGAAGCGTTTATGAACACTGTAGAGACTGCGTTTTACATGCAATTTAAACATTTGTTGTTTGCGATGTTTTGTTTTCATTCAAGCTTATGTAATAGATCTGAAATGAAATCTAGCAAAATAGTCCCGTAGTTCTTGGAAATTGCCTACAAGCAAGACCCTGAAAACAGAAAAGAAAGAACAGAGATCGGTTTTCCTAGAATATATCATACCCTACTACTGCTATAAAAAAGGATAAAGGTTTTGGTGCTGATTAATTCCTGAAGGATGCGCCATGCATTCGCGTTCATTAAGTATCGCTGAAGGAGATTGAATGCATATCTGGCCTTTATAATGACTCGCGATGGCGTACCGATGTATCGAGCCAGTGCTGTTATCCTCCCAGACAAGTCTGGTACCAATTTGCCAACCCCGAATGGATGGGAAGCTCGGTGGACCACGGGCGCAGGGATCGATCTCATCTGTGTGCCGCAAGGCGCCTCCGACCACTGCGCCACACGCGCCCATACTAATATACTATAGTACCAGTAATACGTGTACAGTAATACCAGGGTCCGTGTGGCGCAGTGGCGGTAAGCGCCCAGCAACACACACGTCGAATCAACCTCTGCGCCCATGACCCACCTAGCTTTTCTTCTTTCCGGGATCGTGAACTTGGTACCAGACTTGTTTGTGGGGATAGCAGCACTGGCTCGATACATCGGTACGCCATCTCGAGTCATTGTAAGGGCTAGATATGCAATTAGTCACCTCCAAATGATGCTTAATGAAGTCGAATGCACGGCGCATCCCTCAGGGATTGATCAACGCCGAGAGCTTTATCCTCTATCCCTTTTCCCAGTAATATATACTATGACGGTAGTAAATATAGTCTAGTATTAGTAGATAGTATTAGTAGGAGATAGTATTACACTATAGTAATATAACATAGTTTGCTAACATAATATACATCTATTATATAATATGCTAATACTACAATGCTAATGCTATGTGTAATTTTATAATACCAGCAATAGTATAATACTCAGAGCACCAGACACTTCCAACCTCGCAGTTTCGCTCAGTGTAATCAGCGGATTTATCCATTAAGCAGCTGAAACGAGAAAACCACTCAGTGATGATTTTCACGTAAATTGTCGTTTCTAGAAGGATTCTAGGAAGAAGAGACAAAAAAACTGAAGACCTTATCCGTGTCAGAAGCCGCTCTGTAGGCAAATAACACAAGAAAGAAAAGCGTGGTCTGAAAAAGTATGCCAGAAAAACTGCTGAGACAACCCAAAACCGTAGAAGTTAGCGGTGCAGTGCTTTTAACAGCCAATAGAATGATAGCTCGAAGACGAAGAGCGATAGTTCTAGGGAATATGAATTGAGTTAACATGAGGCAAAATTACCACAAGTAAGATCACTATTTCATTGATTTTTGGCAATTTTTTTCTATTTCGTCTACTAACGATTATTATTATTAACACTTATGAGCAGTTTTCTATTCTGTACTAAATAGGCGAAACATGGCTTCTCCCTTTAAGTTTGAAATCATTTCTTTTGGGATTATACCCTTTAAAGATTTCCTAAAGGTGTATTTAATATGTGTATTGGGCAACAACGCCTATTTTCTTTCTGTCGAGAAGTGATCAAAACTGCACAGCAACACACGCTTTTAAGCACCGTAGTTGTAATGTATTCTAACACACTACTTTTATATGGTGCGGAATTGTTGAGGCTTCTATTTGTTTTCTGCTTCTTTATGGTGTGGGATTTCTAGTGGCATGGCACCAATATTCCTTCTGACCCCCAATGGCTATCGGTCCTGATGTTGGAGACCTGCAAACTTTTAGTACGGCTATCTCAAGTTTATAGGGAATACCACGCTCGATCAGCATTCAATATGTAAATATAGATAAAAATTCACAGATTCCCAATGTGCAGTGAAGCACACATAACCTTGACCACCTCAATAGGTGGCAGTTGTTAATAACAAGGCGGTGCTGGGATATTCACGCTAGGGTTATATGGGCGTGATTTATTTAATTGTCTATGTAAATAAGTATCAACATGTTTTCAAACTGTTGAGCTTACACGAGGTTGGCGAACGTATTTATTTCGACTAACGTTTCGATGTCTTCGTCTTCATCAGAGTCGGTGGTCCGTGCCGGTGGTTATGCTCGTTATTTCGATGCGCTTGGTTGATAAGACTATCCGTTGATAGCAGTGTGTTTCTCAACGGATAATCCACCTTGCAGCAGTTGGTATTATGTTAGCTAGTATAAAGCGAAGTATGGTTGATGGATGAATGGACTACCTAATTATTCTATTTCTGAAAACTGTAACTGTCTCATTCATTACCATATTTTCCGTTTGAATCTAATATTTTGGAGCAACTTTTTGAAGTGCTAGTTTTCGTGACACATTTCAGGCCTCTTTTTTTTACTAAATGAATATTAACAACTAAAAAGTAGTTGGAACTATAGATCACAATCCGTCAGTTCCTACATCTCGCGACCGTATTCGTTATCCTTAGCGATTTAATCCTAATGTTCATTACCATTTCCGTAAAGAAGGAAAGGAAGGAAAGAAACTAGAAGTAAGTAAAAAAGCTTAGGAAGTTTCAACACTAAATACAAACATGTATGAAATTAATAGAAATGACGAGCTCCCGATAATCGTTGTAATTGTAAAAGTGATCGGAGTTGAGAATATCCGTCGTAGCGGGCAATTTCACTTGTTCGAAACGCGTATTATTTTTGGATTTTGGAAGTAGCCTTTATAAGGATTCCCTGTTGTGATTTCCCGGAGTTTTTTAGGAAGAAAAAGGCGTCAGTTTGAACTTCTCTGGAACACGACGGCCAGGCTACTTAAGTTGGTGCTTACTGTTGAAAGCCGTGGTTCCGTTAAAAAAGTTACAGTCTTTTTTTTTAAATCAACATCGCGTTTGCTTAGTAACTGAAGAAAGCAGAAAAGGTTACAGTTGAGGGTCAATTGCACAAGTGTGTCCAATAAAATGTTATCGATTTCTGTTTTAAAAGGTTTTAATCTGCATTCAAATAGTATATCTTTTCTTATTTCTTCTTGTTTTTAAGAAATATAGCCCGAATGTAATGTAAAGTTTGAATAGGACATGCTCGTCGTCAATTAGACAAAATTGTTTGTATTCTGAGCCTTTCAAATAAAACTCATATTGGATAGTATTAAGTGTCAAACTCGCTTCTCCACCACCATAATCAAAATATCGGATGAAATATACATATCGAAATTCCTCATGAAAAATATGACTACAGGATTCTTTCTACAGTAACCTTATGATCGAAGGACGAGAAATCTACTATTGGTCGATTGCATTACATAAATTTGAACCAAATCGTTTCGTATGAGATGAGCTGAGGACTTTGTACAAACGGTTTGTATGTGCTCATCAATTCGATTCGAATCAGATGAATAATCGCTGAAGAATCTGTCGGTCAACTTTTTTTCTAAACATGAACACGATTTCTACATATGTATATACATATATATTATTGAAAAAAGGATATTTCTGCAGGTACTTCAGTGCAGGGGCCTTTCGCACAGTGGTTATAGGTGCTAGCAAGTGCACAAGGTTTTGATGCCGCGCACCAGGCTCATCAAACCTTCCACCTCTCCGGGGTCGGCAAATTGGTAACAGGCCTATCGGGGAGAATACTAGTAATGATTCAATGCATCGATAAGCCACCTTGAGTTATTCCATACGCCGGATTTGGATTCAATCACTTCTAGCTGTTTCCAGGACCTTCTATTAACCGCGGCATTGGAATATGAATGGGTCGTTTCAATCGCGAGGTAGTTAAACAGCATATATTCACTTCCATAGAAAAACACAATACAATACAACAGTAGCCGACGTTTTGGCAGAATTACCTTTTTCAGAGCCTGGAAGGGTATACTGATGTACAATTTACTAGGCCAAATACATCAATAACACTTACAAAAAGACGAAAAACTATGGTAATTACATTATCAACGGCTTCTCGAAAAACTCACCGCTTTTTACGTGACTTCCAATGAGGAAGCTTAAAACAGCTGATTATAGTCGCACATGGTTGATGAAGATAGGGTTGATAATACACCAAGAAAATCTAGGGCCACCGTGATTGGGGGCATAATAATACCTGAAAATGCGCGCTCGCTATTAGAATCGGGCCCAAGTTTTGCACCATCATAGCGCATTTCTAAAACGACCCTGCGTAGGATAGCATACAACCTTTATGAGCTTCAAGATCGACTCCGTTATCAGACCAAACAAGAAACATCAAATAGAGATAAAAATCAAGAGGCGGCGACACTACCACCATCTCCTTTCACAAAAACGTTTTTTAGACAGCAGTACCCTAACGATGGAGTTGACATAAAATTCCGCGCGTTTTCGGACGGCGTTCTCAAGACCCTTGATCACTACCGCGATAGAAAGTTTATCTCTAACCTTACAGCCGCACAAAAATGTGGCATGCGAGGAATTGGAGAATTAATAAACTTGAAAACAATAAGATTGTCTGTTAGTGATAAGAGGGGAGAGTTCGCAGTTATTCCTCGCCAGCTGGATGCTGAAATAACAGAGAAACATCTCAGTAATGCTAACCTCTATCGCCCATCCTCTGAAAAGGAATATAAAAGTCAACACCGAAAGCTAAACAATCAATGGGTCAGTGTGGCAAACGCTGCAGGTTTAAAATCATTGGTTATTTCGCACTTTAAAATCGATAGTCCCGTCCTATACATACTTGTTAAAACCCATAAGTTGGTATCAACTGGTGATCTTGCGTCAACCAATCCATCATCATTTAAGGTTAAACCGATCATCAGCTGTGTAGAAGGGCCAACGGATAGAATAACCTGGTTTTTAGACTTAATACTTATCCAGTTGCTTAACCACATTCCAGCTCACCTCACAAACACCCAAATGTTCCTAGAACGTCTACGTAAAGCGTCTCCTAATAACGCGCAGGTGATGGAGTCCTTCGACGTTACCGCGCTGTACACCAAGGTTTCGAATGACTACGCAATGCATGCCATCTTCGAACTTCTTGTTGAACATGAAGGAAAAATAAATATGCATGGCTTGTTCATCCAGCAGCTAATGACTCTCTTAAAGGAGTGCCTAAACTCCTCGATTTTCAGATGGTCAGGGAAATATTTCTCGCAAATAAGGGGTTCGGCAATAGGACAGCGACTGGCTCCAAGCCTTACCATTGTGTTTATGTCTAAGATAGAAGCCCCTGTTCTCGATCTTCGGCCACTACTCTACTGCAGATATGTAGATGATTGTTTTGTAGTTTTCTCTACGCAGGAGGAGATGGGCTAATGCTTTGAATTATTGAGCGAGCAGTCCGAGTACATAAAGTTCACCCGGGGAAACCGAGAAAAAAGTGGCTTCCGTTTTTAAACTTTGAAATAAACCCATCAAGTAGCGCTTACTTTCCAAAGGGGTACCGAAAGCCAAGTAACAAGAACACATTTCCTTTCTTCCCACCTTTCACGCACAAAGAGAGTGCTTGGGAGAAATATGTTTCGAACAGCCATCTTTGTGTGCACTACCAGGAAACTAAAGGAAGAATCGCGCGACTTGGCTGGGCAAATAGTCATCTCCAATGGCTACGAAATAGTAACCCCACGAGATAAGTTTAGAAGGAGAGCGACGCGTCCACGCGAAACACTTAGCCAAAAGAAAGTCCTGTTTATGTTGCCTTTTATAAGCGATGTAGTAAGCGTAGCTATAAAACGATGCTTAAGAAGGGCAGGTCTGGAGGAATCGGTAGCGATAGTTGAAATACCACCGGCTACTCTACGTCGTCAATTAGTTTGCAACCGCCTGTATGACCGTCTGTGTGAAACAACAAATTGCGTAATTTGCCCTTACGGCAGGGACGGTGATTGCATGAGTTCAGGTACGATATACCTGATCTCGTGTAACAATTTCGGAGATGAATATATTGGCGAGACGGGCAGACCTTTGTGTGTAAAAGAACACCTAGATGGCAAACGAAAACTAAGACGAAGCACCCCACTAGGCACGCATAGGATACAAAAGCATAGCGGAGACGATTTTGAAGTAATAGTCAATATCCTTGCACAGGAGTCCAAAACACCAGGGTGGAAACTTCTTGAGGCTTTTTGGATAAATGCTAAAAACCCTACAATAAATAGCAGGGATGAATGCCCGGAGGTCATACGAGACTTGGCCCCGTATATTCGCATCAATGTCTAATGTGGGATGATGCAGTCATCAACCATATGCGACTATAATCAGCTGTTCTAATCTTCTTCATTGGAAATCACGTAAAAACAGTGAGTTTTTCGAGAAGCTGTTGATTGTGTAATTACCATAGAGTTTTTCGTCTTTTTGTAAGTGTTATTGAAGCGTTTGGCCTAGTAAATTGTACATCAGCATACCATTCCAGGCTCTGAGGAAAGGCGATGCTGCCAAAACGTCAGCTACTGTTGTATTTTATTGTTTTTCTATGGAAGTAGATGTATGTTGTTAATAACCTCGCGATTGCTGAACAAGAAAACGACGAATTTCTAACTATGCTTGATGTGGCCGAATTCATGCTCCATTCTTTAGTGTTTAATTAACGCTGGGAGCTTTATCCATTTTTATTTTATTCATAGGTAGGGCGGGTGGACCGTGTACTAATGCGAATCATCAGGAGCACAGTGCTGGTTGGTTCACGCTTCGAGATTACCGAACTTCTCATGCTTCCGGCTTTGTGGTATTGCAACCAGACTAGTCCGGGACAAGTTGCCTTTCTCCATTCCATGCTGGAGCGCTCCACTGTGCGGCTATCTCGGAAATCTACTAGGAGTTCACTCGTTTATCATAGGGCATTCATAAAGGAAGGAATATTCTCAAGAAGTAGCTGAACCCTAACCCGAGAAATAGGAAGATTCGTAGGTGATGAATGCGAATAAACGAACCAAACGCAAGAAGGGCTGGGATTCGTGCAGTAGAAGTGAATACGAGTCGTATAAAAAAATTTTTTTATTGCGTGGAATAAAAGTTAAAAAACTGCTATGTGGTCCGCACAGACCGTGATCTATTGGTTTTTGCATGCTTCTGCTAACAAAAAAGGCACAGTACTAGTTCATGGTGCTCTAGGTTCTTTAATACTACGGAGAGTTTTAGGGCTCTACTATTATATAACTAACGATGCGCTGTTGTTTTGCTCGTGGAAAGGTTTTTTTACCCAAAGATCCTTAAGCTTCTTAAAGGCGCGTTTCAATTCCAGATGTTAGCTCTCTACATCTCTTGATTTCACAAAAACTTTCACTTATTTTTTACTCAGAATAAAGCAGTGTGTCGCCTAACATGAGAGTTTTTCAGAAGTTTTTCTTCTAAAACGTTTTCGGCTGGAACGTCTTTCCATCGCTGGTTTATGTAGAATCGTTAAGAGCACTGGTCTTTTATTAAGGATGTTCATTTAGTTCAATAGGCAGTGTGCCCTTCTTTACTTAGAAGAGCCTGGTGATAAACGCTTCTATAATAACCTCGATAGGAGCTAACAGTCTATGCAGGCGACACTCATGTTTTGCCACAATTTTAATATGCCGAGCAGAAAACTTTTATTAAATGGGTGCTTTGTGAACAAAAGCGCAGATTTGCAGAAATTTTTCTCACTTTCACTGGCCTTCCTAAGATCGAGACTGAGGTTTTCGCCAACCGATCTAGTGGAAAACTTCCGCTTGTGAACTACTCCATCGAATTTATTATGGACCGCCTCTATTTTGGTAACATTGGCTGCAGTGGTTCGTTTGCAACAACTAACGATACCAATCTTATTTTCACACGCAGTTTAAAGCTGAAGGAGAGCAACCGAGGTGGACAACCTGACACATGTAGCCGAATTGTAAGCTGAAAAGTCGACGCCGCTACTTTGCGAAAAATTCCTTTCTATAAACGACAAATACTTTGTCATTTAGGGGGTACAACTGAGTCGCTCTTTTCTTCTTTCTTTTAATCAGTGGCGCTTGGTGGCACACAATCTTAAACAGAACACGAAGAACGACGTCGAAGAAAGTTGTTCTGTTGTTGTTGTGAGTGTAAAGCAAAACGGGCCTTCTGTGATATCTCGTGTAGATGGCGTGTTGATCGGATCCCATGTCTAGGAACTTGGGATTTTGTCGTCTCTCGCTGGTTATTTAACCACTCAGCTTCGTTGTTATAAGTGTTGTGTGGAATTCACTAAGGTTGGTTCAATGCAGATAAAGGAATCCGTTGTTCGTTGGGGTGCTAACGTTGTCGTGTTTGAGCACTTTCGCCATAAGCTGTCTTTTGTGCTGGTGGAGCAGTGGGAGCTTTTGTGGCAAAACCCATTAGTTTGTTCAAAAATAAGTGGGCGCTTTTAACTACATTATTTAAAATGTCACCACTTGCTTCGTATAAAACTTTATTAATTAAAAAATATTTAAATCAACAAATAAAAATAAAAAACAAATTTATTTATTCCAGTTAAATAAAGTCCTGAAGTTCGAAAAGCGATAGAATCATTGAAGGCATTTTTTTGCGTCCTCGTGGTTTGTAATAGCATTTCTCGCCAGGAAGTTGTCGAGGTGCTTGAAGAAGTGATAGTTGGTAGGCGAAAGACTTGATGAATATGGCAGATAAGGCAAGGTTTCGTACCGCAACTCGTTCAACTTCTGTAGCATTGGTTCCGCAACGTGAGGCCAGGCATTGTCGTGGAAAAGGATTGGTCGTTTTCTGTTGACTAATGCCGGCGGTTGTTGTTAGAGTTTACGGTGCAATTCGTCGATTTGTTTGCAGCACTTATCTGGCATAATCTTTTTGCCTACGTTCAGAAAGCTCTAATGATTCAGCTCGACTGCAGACCATCAAACAGTCACTATAGCCTTTTTTGGTGCAATTTCGGATTAGGAAACTGCTATGGAACATGACCGCAATTCAACCACTGAAGCCGGTTGTCGTACAGAATCCACTTTTCGTCGCATGTCAAAATTCGATCAAAGAAAAAGTCGTTTTTGTTGTGCAGAATAGGAGCGAACGACACTTCAAAACGGTTGTTTTCTTAATTATTGTTTAATTCGTGCTGC
This sequence comes from Angiostrongylus costaricensis, assembly GCA_900624975.1. Taxonomy (NCBI): domain Eukaryota; kingdom Metazoa; phylum Nematoda; class Chromadorea; order Rhabditida; family Metastrongylidae; genus Angiostrongylus; species Angiostrongylus costaricensis. Next base: position 28,317 of record UYYA01000280.1, read on the forward strand.
ACTCAATCACTGAGTTTTTTGTCTTTCCTATGCGATTCGACTAAGTGGGAATTTTTTCAGTGCTTACGGCAAGCTGTTCTGCGTGCTATCAAACAGTTATTCGCGCGTGTTAAACACTCATTTATTTCTGAACAGATCGATTGGTTCTGCTACAAGTTTCCCTCCGTTCCACGAGCACAAAGGGCAACCTGTGGCGAAAGTGTACTAGCAGAACAACGTTAACACTAATGAACAACGGATTTTCCTACCAGCATTGAACTAAGCTTAATGAATTTCACACAATGCACTCAAGCCAACAAAGTTGAGAGGTCATATAACCTGCGAGAGACAACGAAACGCCGAGTTCCTAGACGTCACTGGAACCCGATCAACACGCCATCTTCACGAGATATCATGAAAAGCCCGTTTTGTTTTACAGTCACAACACTAGAACAACGTTCTTCGACGTCATCCCACGGGCTTTGTTTAAAACTTTGTAGTAACTCCCACGTTAAAACTTTGTGTCAGCAAACCCCATTGATCAGAGGAAAAAGAAAGAAAACAGAAAGACCGAGTTGGACCGTCTAGATGACAACGTATTTGTCGTTTATAGAAAGGAATTTTACCTCGGTTGCTCTCCTTCAGCTTCAAACTGCCTGTCAAAATAAGATTGGTATCGTCAATTGTTGTCAACGAACCAGTGCAGCCACTGTTAACAAAATAGATGCGGTGCATAATAAATTCGATGAAGTGGTTCACAAGCAGAAGTTTTCTAGTTGATCGGTTGGCGAAAAGCTCAGTGTCGACCTTAGGAAGGTCAGTGGAGGTGGGCAAAATGTCTGAAAATCTGTGCTTCTCTTCACAATACGCTCGTTTAATAAAAGATTTCTTCTCGACATATTACAGTTGTCGCTGAACATCAGTGTCGCCTTTTGAGACAGATATCGGAAATTATTTACATATCTTGAATGAGCTGTCACCATATCTACTGTGCGTATCACAGCACTTTTTCCATTTGATTTGTTTTGCTCGCATCCACCGTCCACAAAACCCTTCGAACATTTTGCGTGTGCTTCCGCTTACTGCTTGAGGGTTTCGTCTACTTTGTGAGTGTCGTAAATGTTGGTTTAGTCGATTTTCCTTGTAATCTTGAAGATAGTGGGGCTAGGGCGTTCCCCCGTGGTTGGGATGAAAACGTTGGAGTGGGCCGAACTAGTCGCCTGCTTCCAAATGAACTGCATCACTAATAATGTGCTTTATATATCGTTGTCTGTGTTTTACTTACTGTTTCTACATTTTTTAAGCGAAAACATAGCTGGAGAAATATAATGCAAAAGCCTCATTTGGTATGGCGAATAGATGACTCGTTGTTAAGGGTAATCGCAGATTCAATGCCCAACTGTTTCGAGTTTTATTCATATATCAGCATTAATACGGTTCTATGACCTAATTCCAGGCCAAGCAATACAACAGTGGAGATCTTTTCAGCTGGAAACGATGAAAAACACAATTTCTACAATCTTTATGACAACTTGCGTTCAAATGAAGTGTATAACAGAACAACGGATGAGCGTGCGAACACTTATCCCTCTTAAGAAAAGTTACTGAAAGGTTCTCGTAATTGCTCACTGGCGGTATTGAGTGTGCTCTAAAACCCGATCTTAATCGTTCACGTAGAGAAACTTTAGATAATGCCTAACTAGTGAAGAGAGGGGATTTCGAGATAACCTAATCAATCAAGCTAAAGCTTTTCACCACTTCTTTGCATTGGAAAATCATTCGATTCAAGACAGCTTAGACATTGACGGAAAACTCTTATAAAATAAAACGTGCACTTAGCCGATGACGTTATCAGTTTTACGTGGAGTACGAACGAAGCCATGGTAATGACCCTAAAAATCATCAAAATGGGAAAAAGATAGCACTACGTTAGATTCGCAAGAAAACTCGGTCTAATAATTATATGCGCGTTCATAGAAATGAATAAATCCTTCGAGTAGTTGATAATTCAAAGGCTCACACTATAATTCAGCCTTACATGAATAGAATGTTTTTCTTCAAAATTTGCATGTCCGAGAAGGGATGAAGCATTCAGCGTTTGTCCTTAAATGAAACATGCACCGTGCTTTCGATTTTGTCAAGTATCGCATAGGTGACTTTATGATTATCTGGCCTATTCACTGAGTTGCGGCGCCCTACTGATACATCATCTCGTATCTTCATACTCCCAGATAAGTCCGGTATCATGGAAGGTTGCACACCATAGTGTGTCCGAAGCTCGGTGTCGAACCGGATTGGTCATTACTGACGTGACCCATCTCTAGTTTGTGACAATGCTTTTCCTATGATGTTTGCCTGGATTTAAGAAAAGAATGCGGATAAATGCACCTGTTCACCATCAAATCCTTGCTGCTACGTTTTTTTAACGGATTCTTTCTGTAATTGTGTCGTATAGATGCTCATATTCGATTCAGCTATTGAACGGAATGTCTTTGGTCACCTTATGTTCATGATGACTTCAATCTCAACCACGGAATTTGTAGAAACACTGGTCAAATCACAATTTTAACTTATTATTTACTGCCTACTCTTTTTAACGGCAGGGTATACATTGTGAAATATAACTTTAATGATCGATCCCGCTGACGGGTGATTGCTGATGGCAAAAGATCGATAGAACTAACTGATGAAATCGTTGATGGCAATCTTATTAAACATCTGCTTAAAATATTATAAGCAACGACTTCAGTGCTTTCCAGCTACATGGTAGAATCAATTTTTCCTAAAGGCTTTTCCTTTAAATATGACAGATTAAGATTATCTGAGCACGCATTCTCACCACTTAACGTATTAACTCCAAATAAGTTTATCCCAGCATGCGTCCATACCACTTATAGCATTAACTCTAAGCAGCTTACTTTCTTTATCCCTATGGCTGATGTTATTTGCTGCTACTTTCATAATATTTGCATAAATGACCCAAACAGAGCCAACACGGTGGACCGGCAGCTTTTGCATTAAACTAGGAACCGTTTTCGATTTTGGCATAAAGATTTCACCGAATTCCCGAAAAAGTTGTACTTTGTGACTTCCTACACGTAACAACAAGCTGTTATCGACCTTTGTGGATCGGATAAAGCTTTGCCGGCTGGCCGGCCGTTTTGCGGCAATTTTTCTACTAGGATATTACGTGTGAAACAACCACAGTGGTGTTGAGATATTTGCAAAACACCGGAGCGCAGGTGTCTGCGGTGGAAAATGAACACGCCATTGTCCTTTCCGGGGAGGAACGCGTTTACCACCACACCATGCGGGTCCTTCGTTTCGCCAGTCTCTCAACTACTTCTATCGATCAGTGCCATCAACAATCACCCTGGGTTCAATGCCAATTTGGGCTTCCCAGATCAATCCCGCTGACGGTAGATTGCTGATGGTAAAAGATCGATAGAATTAGCTGAGAGACAGGCGAAACGCAGGGCCCACATGGTGTGGTGGTAAACGCGTTACTCCCCGGAAAAGGACAATGGCGCATTTATTTTCCACCGCAGACACCTGCGGTGCGGAGTTTTGCAAATATCTCAGCATTATTGAAGTTATATTTCGCAATATACCCTGCCATTAAAAAGAGTAGGCAGTAAATAATAAGTTAGATTTTAAACAAATGTTTTTCAACTGAATTTTATTAATTGGAACAGAATTTATGACAATACGCAGTTTTTTCTATTAGAAGAAGTTATTTGATTCTACCAAAGCGAATTTATGAAGCCTTTTTTCACTTTTTTCAGCAAACCCGGTTTTTCGTACACGAGCCCAACTGAAGAAGAGATAATTCGTCCAGTAGGACATTACAGTGTCACCCAATATATTGTTGGCTCCTATCGTTGTCGCATTTACGTGAAGTGTTCTAAAAGCTTAAAATTCGTTTTTAAAACTGTAGTTGTAGACAAATTAACATTTTGAATGATTTTATAAAAACTATTTGCACACGTAGTTCGTTGGAGCAAAGCGTCTTCATTGATTATGAAAGTTTTCAACTCCTTTACCACTTTTCTGGTGGAGAAGTTATAGTCTGTCCTCGAAGAAACCAACATCATCGGAAATACGTCAATTATTTATGCCATAACTCATCGGAAAGTCATGCTAGCGCGTGAAAAGAAACAACTTCTTTCAATGCAGTTGATCATTGCTAAGAAATCCTGAGTCTCATTTTGGTTCTATTGGTCCATGAGTTATTTTCAGCAATGAAAGTTCTTTATTTATCAATCCTCCATTGTGTTCCATGCATTCAATTCCATTCATTATATCGCAAATGTGAATGTATTCATACTTGACTTATATAATGCCTTGCAGAGGTCTGTGGATGTAAGTTGGTTTTTTACCCTCCCAGAAAAGTCCGGTACCAATCTACCGAACCAGCACGAGGTTTAGCTGGGCCTGGGCACAGGATCAGGCCAACGACCAGGTGTGCACTAGGTGGTACCTCCCACCTCTACGCTATATTCGCCCTGTTATAAACATGGTCTATTACAAATGGATCTATGTTTTTACTAGATTTCTCTATATGTGTTACATGTCTGAAAGGCTGTCCTTTTCGGTTCCCAAGAAATGAGTCTCAGATCTAATGTTCACGCTGACATCGGTGACGATAATTCGTTTGTTTTCTTCTACGTTTTCTTTTGTTCGGTACGAAGCTCAATATTACTTTGTGCATATTGGCTCCCAGTCATCTTAAATTTAATCATAAGATTTGGCCAAGTTTTTTCAACCTTCTTTTCTTTGAGGCTTTCTAATCGATTTTCCAAGTTAAGAAAGTATTGGCTTATTTTTTGTCAACTACTATTGTGGATCGTCGACAGACTGTGTCGAAAGTTTTGGGGCCAAGATTAATCCAGAGACTCCGTAGTGGCAATATTCTTAGCAATTTGTTAGCAAGAATTAATATTACCTTATAATCGGATAAGCAGTGAAGAGAAGTACTTGTGTCAACATGACAACTACCAAAGCGATTACTGGAGCGTAACGACTGGAACTGACCGATTGCTCCGTCATTGCTCTCCGTCGTAGCAACGCCAAGTCTTTTCTTTCTAAAAATCTTCGTAGAAGACCTTTAAAGTAAGAATTAGGGCTTCTTTGTCTTGTCTACACGTTTTCCACACTTTGTGCCCTTTTAAACCTCATCTGTTTTGATCGCTACAAACTTTCCTTCATATTGTGCAGTTTGACTCCGCACAGGCTCTAAAAGTACTGTGACCTACAAAAGTGCAGAGATTAGCGTATGAGTTCTTTTAAAGCCTTAAAAGTTATCGTTTTTTCTGAATAATGTTTGTGTTTTTTGTATTCTTCCGGTATGCTGATGTATTAGTGTTACTATTTCTCTATTCTCTCGCCGTATTCTTGGTGCATATGGAAAATTTGCCGCATTTAAATCTTCATTTCTACAGGAAGGGAGCGGTTTCGTTCTCAGAAGCGTTATTGAGCAATGATGATATAGTAAAAATAGCCTATTTTTATGGATAAGTCACTGAAGAACTATTTATAGCTATCACTGCTTGCAAATGCAGGGATGTTTTAATAATATACTGATTTTAACTCTTTTATTTACTGCCTTTTTCTTCTTAATGGCAGGGTATGTTTCGAATTATAACTCGTATGAAATGCTGAGATATTTGCAAAACACCGAAGCGCAGGTGTATGCGGTGGGGAACGAACGCGCGATATTATCCTCTCCGGGGAGTAGCGCACTTCACCACCACACCATCCGGATCCTTCGTTTTGACTGTCTCTCAGCTTATTCTATTGACCTCTTCCCATCAGCAATCACCCGTCAACGGGATTGATCTGGGGATAAAGTGGTCCGGAGTTTTGCAAATATCTCAGCATCATTAAAGTTATATTCCATAATATATACCCTGCCGTTAAAAAGAGTAGGCAGTAAATAATAAGTTAAAATTGTGGTTATAACTTCTTTCTTGAATAGTTTATGTGACCATTCAGTACAACGCTCGATACGCCTTGAGTACAATGCATTTGATGCGAAAACGGAGGACATTTTCAACTCTAGACGCACTCACATGGTACAGGTTATTTCATCATCCTAAGATGGGTTACTGATATTCTGGACTCCTATAACATTTTTTCCCCTCTTTCTTCTTCGATGCTCTAAATTCAAACACTGAAGCAATTGAACATAATGGATTTCTTAGAGAAGGGCGCGATAGTGTTACAAATCTATTGTTTGTGTTTGTAAGTGCTATTCTTGCGTGAGAAATTTTGAAACTGTGTTTCGTAATCAATTATATGCTAGATTTGTTTCCAAGCAACTGTGTAATTAAACAGTAATTTGTAAGAAGTATGCAAAACTTAGGTGGGCGTATGTGGTAGAGTGGTCAAGGGAGCCCTGCGATACACACATGGGATCGATCCCAACATCCCTAACTCACCAACCCGTCCATCTCTCCGGGGTCGGCAAATTGGTACCATACTTGTCTGGGAGGATAGCAACACTTGCTCGATACATCGGTAGGCCACCGAGAGTCTTTGTAAAGGTCAGTTTTGCATTCAATCACCTTCAGCGATGCTTAATGAAGTCGAATGCATAGCGTATCCCTCAGAGGCTGATCAACGCTGGGTGTTTTTTTTAATATAAAACTTAAGCGATAGGAGAAACTCTCTTCAACATGCCTACAGAGCTAAGAATTTCTCAACTAGTTTAGTCATGGAGAAATTGTTGGTAGTTCTCAAATAATCAGCTTCGGTCGTTCTATGTTAATTTACTTTTCATTTGCATATTCTGTTTGTTTTGACAGAGACAATGGTGACGTGAATGTGGTATTTTATTTCTCCTTTCTCTTTCTCTAATCCCCATCTCATTTAGCTTTTCCTTTTTGTTATTAGCGTGCCCTAACTCTATCGCCAATTCTCCGTTGTAAATCAAGGATTTCAAATCTGTGTAGAGGTTTAAAGGAAAAGTTTTATTACTCCTTTATTGAAGCTCATCTTAATTGAGTCGTCGATCTGCATGAATGTTATTCAGGTTTTAGTTAGGGTTGTTGAGAAATGCTCTTTCCTCCACTTTTCCCAGTTCTAAAAATCCTCAAAAGCAGCCATACATATTTTTTAAAATTGGTTATGATCACATTCCATAAACCATAATTAAGGATAGAATAGGGAGTGAGCGTCCTTTTAATTGTAGCCACTACAACTGAATAAATTACCCGTTGCTTTATAGAAGATTTAACAGTCCGATGTTATCTGTCATTTCGAAGCCAATGAAGAACGATAAATTTGTTGCCATGTGTTTCACCGAAAAAGGAGGCAAGAAAAACCGATAGTGTGCTTACATATTGACTAGGATAAATGGTAAAGATCCGAGCATTGATCAGTCTCTGGAGGATTGCCCATGTATTGGACTTCAACAAGCATTGTTCAAATAATGGGATACATATTTGACCTATGCAATGATTTGTGCGAGCCTGCCAATCTGTTTCTCTCGCCCAAAGGTAAATCTGGCATCAATTTGCCTATGATGGAGAAGCAGATGACTCGATGATTTATTTCCCAGGCCAAAGAACGAAACAACAACTTCGTCTGTAGGGCACAGCCGCAATGATGATGTTATAAATATTTGCGAAACTTCGACCATTGGCCAGATTCGAGCTTGCGATAACACTTTCCAGGCGCTCCTTCATTACCCTCTGTACCACTGACGCCGTTACTTTGCCTTCCTCTCAGGGTGTCTTTTTACCCTAACGCTGCCACCAGCAATACCAATCACCGCTCAACGGGAATGATCTGAAAAGCACAAGTTGATATTTAACCCAACTAAGCTGATGCTACAGTGGGTACTAGATGCTACAGTGGCTAAAGTGGTACTCGTGACCCGCGGAAAGGGTGGTGGTTCAAATCTGGCCTGAGGTCCGAGTTTTGCAAATATCTCAGCATCCTTATGGTTGTATCTCACATAACACCCTGCCGTGAAAGGTATAATAGGCAGTAAGTAGAAAGTAGAAAGTTAAACCACGTCAACATTGCGGCAAGCCTTTAGTCACTGCTCCACGTGCACCGACATCGACTAGAAGAAGGCAGTACACCAGATTACTAAACCACTCCGCGCTTTATGACGATTCTCCCGCTAACTGGATCGAGGTCAGAATGTATCGAGTAGTGGATATAGCCTCACCTGTACGATAGCAGAGAGGAGAAAAGCTGACAAAATTTAGTATAGATAAGCGAAGATATATTGGAGTAAGTTTGAACTTATCAAAAAAAGTAAACTTTTTTTCGCGTCCACATACCGTTTCATAATCTCTACCGGGGTAATCTTCATTTGCCTTTGCGGAACATTCCACTTGCTGAAAGGCATTAGTATGAAAACCTCTATTTCTTCCGTTTTTGATTAGGCGTTGTCCACGAGCAATCTCATTAGGCTCTGAAAAGCGATGCGAAGCATGACGACTGATCACCGATTCGATGTCGTTAAAATAAGATCCGTAGATTCTTAACCTATGAATAGAAAATCCTTGTGCAGCAAAAATCTTTATGTTTTGCTTTTGTCTTTTCTTCATACTCAGAAAGAAGTGAACAGCAACAAAACAGAATACTTTTCTACCATAGGAATAGTTTCCACATATCCATGTGCCACCACCTTTAAGGGGGTCCGAAATGTTGCCGAAGTCAGTGCAAACTGAGGGAAAATTCTCCCACAATTAGGCTTACCTAATCCAATGTCCAACGAATTTTGTCCTTTGATAGCCACATTTCTACTCATATCTCATCAATCGAAAAGCTAAAACGAGGGTGTTATCACGTATTTATTTGGTTAATGTTTCGATGTCGTCTTCCTCAGAACCGATGATCCGAGTTGATGTTCACAGTTCTTCGTATTAGTGGTGCCTTCGTCTTCGTATGAGTCGGATCTTCTTCAGTGGCGTACCGCCCGATTGGGCAACCCTACCCGGTAGCGTTCTTTTATACACGACGGTTTTTGCTGATATGACTAGCCATCGTAAATAATTTATATTTTAATGAACAGTCCATCCTTCAGAAAGCGGTTTCATATTCGGGTGCAATCGCTGGTTCGAAGTTCACCTAGGCTACCGAGTTTTGTTTATATCTCAGCATCATTGTGGTTGTATTTCACATAATTCTCTGCAGTGAAAAAAAAGTACTAAGCAGTAGGTAAAGTTAAACTCCATTCAGTTTCTATTCAGAACCTGATGCCTTCTAGCAGGTTATTAGCTAACCTGCTGCCTTATCGGGTCCTATTCAGAAAGTATACCTGTACGGGACTAATTTTTAAAAATTAGATAGATTTTTTGATATAAAGCTGATAAAGTTCATATTGTTGAGCTTACACGAAGTGGATAATAAAAAAAAAAAAGGGAAAAAACTAATGATTTATATGGCAATAAAGTTTTAAGTAAGGTGGAATTATAACTGACAACCTGTTTTCTCTTTTCGTTCTCGATTTTTGTTTTCGTTGGTCTGATAGCAGTTGTTTTACAAATATTTATTTTTAGTACGATCGAAATCGATGTTAACTAAGAACCGCTTTCATAGTTTACTTTATGAAAACTCTTCCTAAACGAACGTAGCGAAGGAGTAGCCTAGTAGAATCTTTTTTACTGATCTTAATAACTCGAGAATGACAATCAAAGGTATTGTTCTGGTTTTTTAAATGCTGTCTTAAGGTGATGTAAGCATTCGTCGTTGTCCTCTAATGATGCGCTATGCATTGGATTCCACTCAGCATCGCACAGGGGTGTGAATACATATTTGGCATATGCGGTACACCCGAGACATGGAGTCTTTGATTAACTAGGGCGTAGGATCGAACCGGTGAATACGTGTGTTGCATGGGACCTCTAGACATTACGCTGTACGCGCTCGTTATTGTGCTTTGTTTGGTTTGCGAAATTATTCGCACTTAAAATTGTGAGCAAAAGAAATAGTTTATAGCAAGTCACTCAAAAATCTTTGTTATGATAGTCGTTCGAAGACGGTGTAGACAAAGATGGAGCGTTTGCGTTGAACTTCATGGAGTTTCTTCCGTTCCAGCCAAAATTCGTAAAAAGTGGATATATTTGAGGAAGAAAAATTAGTTTAATTTTTTTTACACTTTGTGACAAAACGAGTAAGTCAACAACGACACAGACAGTTCCCATTGTAGATCGGATAACCCACACAAATTCTTTTCCAGTGAATGTTGATATTATTTTGGTTTGAAGTTCCCGTACAGTTCAACGATTAATCATCTCTGCGTGAATATTCATGAATCCGAGGGATAATGTAGTCTATATGTCAATGAATGAAGTAAGGTGCAATTTCAGGTAAGAGATCGCCTTAAACAGATCTAATCCCTCTAGTGTCATTCTACTGCTCTAACGGTCATCCTCAAAGACTCCTTTGCTTTCTACCGCGTCTAACTAGCAGAATACGAATGCATCGTTTGTATAATTTTTTCGAGGACAATATTTGTTATGGTTGTTCTCGGCTAGAAGACGTCCATGGATAGCACTAATTGGTCTCTTTCATAGCGAGTTGGGTGTACTTTCTGAAGCTAGTCGGCTTTTGTCGATCTAGATTTTGTGCTTATTTGTTGGAAATGACCAAACACCCCTCCCCCCACGTCATTTACGTAGCTGAGTTAATGGCATGCATTCGCCGGATAGACATTCAGCATGCAACGCGTATGCACAAAAGAATACCTATACACACATATGCCTGAGTATTGTAAACACACAGCGAATTCCATGACTAAGTCTGTGCTCCGTGACAGGTGCATGATTGCTTTTTGTCCATACGGGTTGTTAACACCAGATCCTTTGCCAAGGTGCGAACATTGTGCTATCCCGGGTAGAAATCATCTACATCTGCGAAAAGATAAAGAAGAGCAAAACTCGGCGTTCTGGATGTTATGCCTGCCAAAGTTCCAGAATCCTGTAGTTTCTATGTGGCAATTTAATATTTATATGAACAGTTTCCACAAAAACTCGTTTCTACTTCATAAATTTGTTGGACCTCAGACGGAAGAATGCAGTAGGAAGCATTCTGTTCTATGATGATGAAAAGAATAAGTCTTTTCGAACAACCTTGGCTGGAAACGCCGTATCAAGAATTATAATAATGTATTCCATGTTGAAAATTGGGCAATGGGTGAAGCTGATACAGCTGTCTAGTATCAAATTTCGTCGGCTTGCGGGATCATTTACAAGTAAAACACTTAACCAATCCGAAGATCAGCAGCAGAAACGCTTTTCATCTTGTTTCTTTCGAGCTCCATTGGTACTTCGTCGAAAGGGAATTAAACATTGACGAACTCAAAGCGGATTCCCAGTTGCCGTAGTGATTTGTTGCTTTTCCCACAGCGCGTTTCTTTTACACCTTTTTCACACACCGATAACACAGTTCCTTATCGTGCTGCCTACTTTGAATGCTTTTTTCTGCACAAGTCCTTTATATTTTATTATTTCGTAGAAAAAAGGCTTATTAGCCCGTTATTTTTCTGATATGTAATTATTTCTTACGAACAAAGATGATCTCCATATGGTTTTGGCTTTTAGAATTATTGGTAAATGGCATTGAATTCCTTTTTGTTTCTTGAGTAATGTGGGATATGTCGCATAATGGTTAGATGTGCTCTGGAACACAAACATCGTTTTTGGTTAAACCGTATACTTAGGGCTAACCAACGCCTAAATCCTCACGGAGTTAGCACCTTTATTCCAGACACGTAAGAAAGAGTAAAAAACTGGATTGGTAGATTTTGAAAACTACGACATTCATTGTATAAGCTATCCATGCGTTCTCTTATCTTTGAGGTGCTTGATGAAGTCGAATTCGCGAGGGCATTCCTAAGGAATTGTTCAACGCTGAAAGATGTATCTCTTATACCTTATTAGGCAATGTAGTAAATTGCTTTTTTAACAGTTCAACCCTTCCTATGATAATGAAAAGTAACAGCTGTTTCAGGATTTTAGGGTGGAAAGAAAAGGGAACTTCCGCCACCAGAAAAATTCCTGTCAGGAAAAAAATGTGCAGCCGTCTACACGAAGGGCTTGCATAATCCTTCAAATTGTTCCACTAATATGCCAAATAATATTATGCAATATATATGTATATATAATGCACCTATAATTGCATCAGCTTAATTCTGGTTTCATCAACCTTGCAGATAATACATAACAAAGGAGAAAGCTCTCAGCATCGATCAATCCCTTAGGGATTCGCCATGCATTCGACTTTACTAAACATCGTTTGAAAGTGAGTGAATGCATATTTGGCCTTTACAATGACTCGTGGTGGCCTACTGATGTATCGAACCAGTGCTGCTATCCTTCCAAAAATGTCTGGTACCAATTCGCTGACCCCGGAGGGATGGTCGGCTTGGTGGGCCATGGGCGCGTGTGTGTTGCAGGGTACCTCCGACCACTGCGCCACACCCGCTCATAATAAATATAAATACGAATAATGCTATTTTAAAAGCGAATTTGCAAATGTACTGTATCTGTGTTTGTCAATACAGTCTATTTTATATCTATTCAACTTAATATTGCACCATATTTTTTGGTTTGAGACTGATTACTCAGTGGATTGTTGCTGATCAAAGAATATTCAGATCACTGCTTGAACATTGTTTTACCTTTTTATTCTCTGCCTGCTAGAATTTTCACGGCAAGGTACTAAGCGAGATACAATCACTACGTTGCTGAGATATTTGCAAAACTCTGGACCGCAGGTGTCTATGGTGGGGAACGAACGCGCTATTGTCCTTTCCGGGGAGTAAAGCATTCACCACCACACCATGCGGGTCCTTCGTTTCGCCTGTCTCTCAGTTAGTTCTATCGACCTCTTCCATCGGCCATCACCCGTTAGCGGGATTGATCTGGGAGCCCAAATCGGCATCCGGGAAGATAAATGGGTTCAAATGTGTATTCACCTGCGACTTGAGGATCGTGCTTTTTCCTCTATCGATACACACTAGTTAAGCACCTGGAATATTGAGATAGCCGTGCTTGTATTGTGTCCCCGTTACCACAGACAGTAGTCTTCCCTTGTGATTCGAAGGATAATTTAATGTCTTATAGCAGGGACTCTTTTAAAATAACATCCATTCTTCCGTTGCACTCGAGCACAATGCAGTTAGCTGAATTTCGAATGAACACTAAGTAACAATTAAGCGGATAGCTGTGCATTTAAAGATAAGAGGCTACAATTATGAGAAAAAATTATGTTACGAAGACCCAAGACTTAATCACACAAGCATTATTTCGAAGCGCACACCAAATCGATTCAGGCTTGGTTTTTGCTTTGTTCTTTTTCATTTTTGCACTGATGTTAGAGAATAAAAGATTAAAGTTCTCGGGGCTGATCAATCCCTGAAAAATGAGCCATGCATTCGACGTAATTAAGCATCGTTTGGAGGTGACTGAATGTATATCAGACCTTTAAAATGACTTGCGGTGGCTTAGCGATGCATCGAGCTAATGATGTTATTCTCCCGGCAAGTCTGGTACCAGTTTGCCGACTCTGCAGGGATGGAAGGTTTGGTGAGTTTAGGGCGCGGGGATCGATTCCACATGTGTGTTGCAGGGCACTTCCAACCACTGCGCCACACGCACCCCTACATTGACAGTTTACCTTGCATTGATGTTAGGATTCATTGAGTTCTTCAGAGCACGCATCGTTGCCTATAGCCTTGGTCATTTCCATTTTGGATAAGTCGCACCGATTTCCATGTAAATTAATGACCACTAGAAGTTTATACTTCTTGTTTTAAAGGTATTTTCCAGTTATAAACGATTACCGTATTCAATACTAGTTAACGTAATACTGCCTCAATTTATGTGATTATGAATGGAATTCGTACGAATCCTCGTCAGCAGCTCCTCATTTGGCGATAGATCAGTTGTCATCGGCGATTAAGAACAAAGCTCAAATTCCATGATTTCCTGTAATGGCGATACATTTACACTCGACAGTATTAAAACTTTCTTTTCTTTCTAGAAGTGAAAACGATCTTAGGTTATCGAAATGCAACTGATAATCCCACGACCGACTTTCTATTAACCTCGGCATTGATCAAGTAATTCTTCGTTTTCTTGTTGAGCAAAAAAAGGTCCCGTTTAGCCTACCCTAATTGCATAATTTGCCCTAATGGTAGAGACGGTGATTGCATGGTACAGTTTGATCATCTGCAAAGCGTGCGGAGACGAATATATTGGCAAAATGGGTAGGCCAGTCTGTGTCCGCAAAAAGAACACCTAGTCGGTAAACGTAAACCAAGTACCCCACTAGCGTAGGACCCAGAGACATAACGGGGAAGACTTTGAAGTACGTATCACGATCTTCGCACAAGAATCGATAACACAAGCGCGCAAAGCTCTCGAGGCGTTCTGGATTGATTCCAGAAATCCGAAAATGAACCACAGCGATGAATGCCTCATTATCACGCGTGACATTGGGAAGTATGTAAGCCTGTTATTTTGATGGAAGGAGCTCATTACGCTCCCTTGTGAATTCTGTGCGGTTGGTCTCCACGCGCCATACTCAGTGGAAGACTCATAGAAAGCGGTGAGTGTGCAATGAAGCTATTCTGTGTTCAGTGTGATTGAAATCTTGGTTTAGCGTTTTCTCTGCCTGGTTATGGAGGTGCTCGACCAAATAGATTGCTGTCAACTTGACCTTTCCAGGCTCTGAGAAAGGCGAAATCCGCCGAAATGTCAGCTTTTTCGTGAATAAAGAATAAAATAACACCTCGCGTTTGCTCAACAAGAATGCGAAGAAGCAACTGATAATATCGTCCGGATTAATATTTACTCTATGTACCAGGATGTCAGTCGGCCGTCTTTCTTTTCAATAATGCGATAAAGTGAAAAAGCTAAGCCATTTTGGCCTATTACTAGCCAGATAATCTAATATGCTCAGCAATGATTTTTGTAATGTGAGTATAAATTTTAAAAGGCTGATGTCATATTTGATACAAATTGTCATGTAAACATAAACTAGCAATTGCTGTGAAAATGCTTCGGCTACCGTACTCGGCATAGAAGCCAGAAGGATTATTTGATTAATAAATGTGGAACCAGAGTATGGATACAAAAAGATTCTTCATAGTATGATAAGGAATCCAGTGCAAACTAGATTTGTCTTGGTGACCCTTTTTTCGCAAAACGCTATTCTCCGGGTGTCAATAAGATTGAAGATTGATACTTATAAGATACTTATACGAACTGTGGCATTTTGTCTCATGTGCTTCCTAGTAACAGAAAAATTGTTTAGAAAAACAAAATAGTTCTCTCTTCTGAGAAAATTTTCCTTGCATAGCGTTGGTGAATAAAATGTTACTTATAAATGAGAACCTTATTAGGATGGAACATTTTCTTAAATCTCGACAGGTTCCCTTAAGTAAGGATGTGTTGGGAGCTGCGAGGTTCGTGCTCTGATTCGCGCAATTACTCTTCATACTCTGTTTTTCTCACTGAAACTGATCATTCATTTCTAACAACACATTGCGCTGAATTTTTCCTAATAGTTCAAGCTTAAAAAAAGTACAAAAAATAAAATATTGTGACATTTGTAGTCACTATAATTCACCGTAATTGAAGGATTTGTATTTGTTCGAAATGGTTTGCCCTAAAATGGGAACGAACTGAAATGAGTACAAAAGTTGAAGTGAAAAAGGGAGAATGAAAAAAAATAGGAAACGCACGATCCTTTTTGTGGGACTTATTTTCTTTGATTTTTCCTTTATCAGTCCATCTTTCCTTTATGAACATTTTATTACCATTTTTCAGTTCTTCTGAATAATTCATGACCACTGCCACCCACCCGCACGTGCTTCCCGGCCCGTAAAGTCACAACTTATTTGAAAGATACCATTTCCAATTATTTCTGCTACTGTGTTATCGTTCGAATAACTTAGACATTTTCCGAGTTCATCGTTGAAGGAGGAAACTAATCATTTTTAACAAAACCTTGTAAGAAAACAAAATCAAAGAATGAATAGAAAAAAAGGAAACGGAACGGATATTTTCGACTGTCAAAGATTTTTCGGTTTTTCTTATTATAACATTTGTTATCAGAATTTCGATAACTCTAAAGCTTGAAGTCTTTTTTCAAGTCTTCTATTCAAAATCATTAGTTGCTAGAATTTATTTTTCATGCAACAAATCGAAACCAGTTTCCTTTGCAACTAGGTGACCATCTCGGGCACGTGTCGTGAAATGGTTAATGTCGCCCTGCAGTACACCCGCAGTCACTGACTGGTTCGATTCACGCCTGTGACCAGACGTTTCATCTCTTCGGTGTCGACAAGCTGGCTTAATACATCGGTGTATAACTGCAAAAGTAGGGCGTACAGGACGAACATGAATGCTGATGCATTTGCGATGGTATGGTTAAAATCGTATCCATGCCACTTCTCTAAAGGATTGATCAAGGTGGAACGCTTTATTCCTTGTGCTTTAGTGGTTTCCATGAGATCACATTTTCAGCCACATTATCTTAAATCAGTAATGGTTTTTATTTTGCTCTACAGAGTCACCCTTGGAGAATAAAACATTGACTTAACTGTCAATTCAATCACATTTTCAATAGACTATGCTAATAAACTACTTAAAGGGTTCACATACATGGAGGTAATAATGCGATAAGAGTCGTTAATTTATGCAGAAGCGCTGAGTTCAAGAGTATGCGGATCTTTTTTGGCTCAGATTCCTCAATTATGAAATGGTTCCCTCCGCTCGAAAAGTTCTAACTGTGCTTTGCTTAAGTTTAAGCTTGCTTCCTTTCATTTTTCCTCGTATAGCCCAATTCTTGCATTTTCGTATTGTAGTTTTTGATGAAAGGACTTTATTACAGATATTTTAGTTTTCTTATAACTTCTATGAATACAAATTCTTTATGATTTTAGCTGTTTTATTTATACTGCGTTATATTTACATTGTTACATGGTGTTATACTTGTTAGGGTACAACAAAGCTCAGCATTCAGTAACGAAGTTCGCTAGGAGAAGAGGTGACAGTTCGACCACCCCAAGATAGCAAGCAGAATTGGATCGACCAACATCTATGGAAGAGATGAAATCCTAAAGCAGACGCGGAAACAACATGCAAACTGTTTGAAGACCATAGTGGACGACGAGTGCGAGGAAAACGAATTCGAAAGAGCCAGGATTCGCACAATTTTTGTGATGAGGGGTCATGTAATAATAATATTAATAACAATATAGTTACTACATTGCTACTATGATGTAAAAAGTGACGAAAATTGCTCTGAGTTTGTTAAAACTCCAATCCCATTTCAAATATTTGATACGAATACTGGCTGATCGTTGACATTACCGTAAGAAAGCCAGCTCCTGACTTGATTGGCTATCATAGGGCGCTCGTAGTACGTCGCTGCCGTTATGAATAGCGTCAGAAATACCGTAATGCAGAACAAATTGGTGTCAATTAGCTGAAATTTGAAGCCACTTGATTCTCGGAATCTCTTGCTTTACTTTGTTGTCACAAGCGCACCACATTTTCCTTGCAAGACGTGTGTTTTTCTATGGCTATGCTGCAATATCAGAACGGGTACAAGCAAGCCACAAGTCGAGCAAAAAGTTTCAAAAACTTGAAAAATGTGTTATAAAGCGAAACACTGGTTTCTGGAAATCCATTACTATAACTTCAAAGTTTTGTCGATCATGGTAGCATATTCGACACACTAAGTTTAGCAATATTTCTTCATTTTAACCCTTTTATTTACTGCCTTTTTCTTCTTAATGGCAGGGTATGTTGCGAAATATAACTCATATGAAATGCTGAGATATTTGCAAAACTCCGGACCGCAGGTGTATGCAGTGGGGAACGAACACGCGCTGTTGTCCTTACCGGGGAGCAGCGCACTTCACCACCACACCATCCGAGCATTTCATACGAATACTTCTTCATTTTTTATAATCCAAAATATCTTTCCATTATTCATGGGCCCGTGTGGCGCAGGGGTCGGCAAATTGGTACCAGACTTGTCTGGCATGACAGCGCTGGCTCGATACATCGGTAGGCCACCGCCAATCATTGTAAAGGCCAGATGTCCATTCAGTTACCAACGACGATGCTTAATGAAGCCTAATGCATGGTGCATCCCTCAGGGACTGATCAACGCTGAGAGATTTATCCTTTATTCTTTAATTATTTATTGAGAAGTTGAAATCCTTAAACATGGAGCTGCAAAGCAGTGTTGTTCCCATGTTTATAGATTTTTTTAAACTCTAAATGGCTCAAAATTTTCGCAAAAAAAAGCGGTTACTTAAAGGAATTGTCTTGGAGTTCATGGATGTTTTCAATTTTTGGAGACCCAAAATTTCTAACAAAAGTGGCTACCTTTATTACCCAAGGATTTAATGGGATCATAAAATAGAACATTTTGCAATCCAGCGAAGTTCAGTAAAAACAAAAAATGTACTCAGTGTTTTGTTTTATTTCTCTATATCTCTTCTAATAAATCTGATCTCTTCGATATCTTTTGAGAAATGTTCTAATACCTTGATGCTTTAGGAGGTGCGAAATGATCTTCGGCCGCAGTCTTTCTTCTTCTGCCGCACTATGTAGTCACTATTGTCTCGTAATTAACTAAGTGGGCGCTAATAGCACAGCAGTTAGAGGCTCTCAGCAGTACACATACGGTCATCGGTTCGATTTTACGTGTTAGAGCAACTAGTCTTTTCATCTCACCGAAGTCAATAAAATACCAGTAGACGTCCAAGAAAACAAAACACTAGTAAATCGGTAGGCGATCGCAAGTATTCCTCATTATTGCGAATAGTATCGAATACGTGGAACATCCTTCAATGGTTAATCAACCCTGGACACGTTATCCTCTATCTTCTCGATGAAATATGTCATTATCACTCAAAGAGATGTTTTTAGCCTTCAAGTGGTCTGGAAATGTCCGTTATATCTCATTTATTTTTTCTTATTAGTTTTTTCATCTCCCTTTACTATTATTCATGTCGCACGTCGCTGATTATATCAAATGAGCACAGGCTAAATTGTGTGACGATAATCGCCACTCATTTGCGCTCATTCGTTAGCGACATATTTGTCTTACGAGAATGGCGATGTTTTTTGGCGACTTACAGTATTCCCTTTTTCTACGACTTATATTATACTGCTTTGTCTCATATAAAAACACTGCTATATACGGTTGTATTCATACTATTTGATGAAAGTTTTCACTTGATCGGTAATAAGCAGAAGTTGCTCTTGTTATTTTGTGAAGCCTAACGAAGGAACATAACGAAGGCGATCTGAGCTGATTTTAGTCCCAACGTGCGATATTCATGCGGAGCGGTCTTACCTACAACAGTTTAATTATGAATTCATTGTTGCATGAAAGAAAAGTTGAATGGTGTCTGTTAAGAAAGAAAATTGAAATTCTTCTCCTCAAATTTAATTTGAGTCACATTTAACAGGTTAGGCAGAAGCTCTTCTCTGTGCCATTCCGAAGTTCGTGCTAGGACGTTCTTGAACCCTCGTCGCTAGCTGCCACATTATTGATGAGAGGATGTTTAAAATCTTGCGGTCAGGTCTCTTCGGCAACAGTGATCGCCGCCATTTGTTCACTATTGGATAGACCTCTGTAGAATGAAAATGTCGAACTCCTACCAGCTATTCAGTGATTCTAAGCAATCCATCACCACTGTAAGGTGAAAAAAGCATAGAAATCATGCTGTCTGAATAAACTGAATAAGCTGAATCTGAAACATACCGTTATAACAGTCTCGTCAATTCTTCGATCCGTCTTTTTTGGCTGGGATCTGCATCTACTGTTGGATTTCCTTGTGGATTTGGTTGCAGAGTTGAAGTCCGTCGTTGTCTGTCCTCACTCACCTGCCCCAGGTTGCTTTGTTGAAATGTCGAGATATTCCTGCTCGGAGCTCCTCTGTTTTCCACACTAAAATCACTTTCACGTTTGATCCGTGCTACGCCTTATTTCAAAGAGCTTTTTCAAAGATGGAATTACTAATTTTTTAAGAATTATATTCTATGGTGATTAACAAAAACACAAATGATGAAGTCTGGAGATGCTAGAAATAAGGGTACAAGTGAAATAAATAATTCATTAAAAGGAAACAATTTACCCTAGAGCTTTGGTCGCTGTTGCACTTATAGTGCTAGAAACTCACTAGTTACAAATTAGTAACAAGTTCAATAGAATGGACAATTAGTGGTGGTTAGACGACGACGCTACCGGCACGGCAAACGTGACACACTTCCGTGCGTTCAGTTAGCTCATCGATACAAACAGTGGACAAATTCTTGTCAGAATCAGGCGGAAGGGCAGAAAGCCATTGGATAAAAGCGCAACACTTCTGCTTTTAACGACTTTTAGTTAGCCCTCTGTTCGCACATATTCTATTTACTTGCTGTCATACGTTTTTGCTCCGCATTTGTATTTATTACAAATACTCGTCAGATTTTGCACTTTGTGTTTTTATGGCTTCATGAAGCGAAATCTATTTCTGCAGTTATTTTGAGAACATTTCCAATAATTTCATTCTTCTACCTTCACCTGAAGGGCGCTTGTGGCGCAGTAGTTGGAAGCGTCGATGCTGCGCACACGTGGAATCGATCCCCGCGGCCATGGCCCACCAAGCCTTCCATCCCTCCGGGGTCGGCGGATTGGTACCAGACTTGTCTGCGAGGATAGCAGCACTGGCTCGATACGTCGGTAGGCCACCGCGAGTCATTGTAAAGGTTAGATATGCATTCAATCACCTCCAACGATACTTAATGAAGTCGAATGCATAGCGCATCCTTCAGAAATTAATCAACGCCAAGAGCTTTTTAGAGCTTTTATGCAGAGGAAACTAGATCTTCGAAAACATTTGGATCCTCAGATGAATGGTATTACTTAAATCATTTTTTAACAGAATGCTAGACTTGATTGGTGTTTTTGAGGTTGTTAACACAGAATGAGACGGTAGCTTATTTCAGACAAGATCGTTTTTTTCGATAGATGGAGTAGCTGTAAAATCCGAGATCCAAATTCCTAAGCTTATAACAAAATATGTTTTCAGCCCTTTTTCGAATTTTGGAAATAAATCACTACCGGCGTCGTTGCGGACTCCTTATTTTGTTTATGGAAATACTTTTATATAACCAATCGTTAGCCGTGAAGAATGACTGCCTGCCTACCACACGTAGAAATATCGTTTTATGACTGATGCTGAACGAGTCAATGCTGATGAGAAACAGATTTGCTCTCAGTAGCCAGTTCGCGCTTAACGAAACAACCATCTCTCAATGCAGTGAGAGCGGCGAAGGATATCCACTTTGTTTTCAACTTTAACACTCCCATTTTACTTAAAGCTATATTCAGAAACCTAGACATTGCGTAGAGAATACGAAAAAGCTAAGAGTTCACAGCACTGCTACCGGATGGTAATGCCACAAATTCTCTATCTCACCCATGTGAGAGATGGAAACCACGTTCCTAACTCTGTCGACAATGATCAAGAAGCTGCCACGTAGTGAAAATCATTGAATATCAAATGCGCTGCACTGTGAATGTCTTTTAGTAACAGGAACTAGTAAACAAGCCTTGTTTGTGGAATATTAACAGTGCAACGGAAAAACAAGCAAACGATGGTCGAATCTCATCATGAGGAAGGCCTAAGCAAAAAGGAAGACGTTCTTCGTGTTCGTCAAGAGAGCGAACAGCATATGGCAAGTGCGAGTAGGTCCTTCGTGCCGGTTCAAGTTGCTGGACGATCAACTAGATTACGTGTGACTGAGGTTTTAGATAAAGAACCAGTACAGCCTATGATTTCGTTTAGCTCATCTTTTAATCCAAGTCATTGCCTTCATTCCACCTTTGCTACTTGCATTTAATTTCGCGTATCGATTTTGTCGTTCACTATCACACACATTAGTTTTTAGCAACTTTTAATATAACGTCTTGTTTCAGGATTTGCTTGAAACGAGAATGAGTTCGCTTGAAAGTTCACCGCCAGGAGGCGCTACATCACATTGTGCACGTCGAAAATGGTCGTCAGCGTTCCGTGTCGTGCAGGGTTTGCATCGTTTTCGTTTACCAATTTATAGAAGACAGGTATGTATATGCTCTATATAAGGTTATCGTGATATTTCGGCCGCGGTGGGAACGTTTTACTTGCATTCCTAAGAATAATGAGCATGTTTGAAAATTATTAGCTCACTGCCATTATTGTGATGAGCTGGCTTCTCTCATTTTTCATAAGTACCGTATTCCTATGGTTAGACTAGTAAGTTTTAGAAGTTCAATTTATCGAAGCTCTTGATTTTTCAGCTGTTAAGGTAGTGATTAATTTGTGTAAGACGGACCTCTAGCAGCTTAAGGGATACTATTTATGGATTGTTGATTAGATGTGTGTTAGCATGTTGTACGTTGACAAATAGTTTCCCAAGATCTCTAATTAATATTGATTGGCTGGACAGAAAAATCATCAGACGTCATCCCTATGGTTTTCTTTAAGAAGGCATCACCGTGCTTTCAGTGGACTAGTTGATGAATTCAATTAAACAGAGAGCTAAAGTGCTCAAAATCATTTTTTTTCTTGAAATTCTTCTTAAGGACTTACCTTAGTGTGATTACTCTAAGAAATTCTTCTACCGTACAGTGGGAGCGGTTTTTATACCATTATCTACTTGAAAACTTATTTAATAACTCCATTGGTGCCAGACTTGTCTGGAAAGATAGCAGCACTGGCTCGATGCTACAGTAGGCCAACGCGAGTCAATGTAAAGGCCAGATATGCATTCAGTCACCTCCAGCGATGCTTAGTGAACTCCATGGTGCATTCCTCAGGCATTTTTACTATGTTTCATCGCACAGACACATAACTGCCAACATTTGGATGTTTTTTGAAATTTATGGGTCTATATTTCAGTACTCTTTATATCAGTATGCTCTATACGATGACTATAATTATAATTTATTATAGTAGTTATCACTAAAATATTAGCCGATTAGCAAACAAAACGGGTTAGCGAGTCCTTTCGTAGGACGGTTTTTGTATATTTCTAGATGTAGAACAGAGCTTTTCCCGACCTACTATGCCTATGCTCACAACCAATGTGTTCTACATCCTACTAATTTGCAGCAAAAAGTACAGCAAAATAGTTCTATGTGTTAAAGGAAATCAATCAAAAAAAAAATGAGACGTATAGGTGTCTTGCCGGCCACTATCACAGAATCGTTATAACACCTACAGATATTACTCGTCGCTAGAGCATTAATCGATAAGGAGTGTGGCAACGACTGTGCTTCGTATTCTTTGATGCAAAAGCACACGTGTTATTTAGCAAGCCTAATTTGCTTACGTTTCAAAGCGAATTTAGTATCAAAAATCAAAACTGAAGAGAGTTTTTTTATGGACATCCTGAAAATAGACATTCCTGTTGGTAAGGCCGTGATTAAATCCAATGTATGACTTGAGCGTTGAGCTCTATCGGTGCCTAATCCGGATCCATGGTGACCAGCTAGTCTCAGATAATTTGAATAGTCTACCATTCCAACAAACATCTGGTGCTTAGATTTCAATAGCAGGTTAAACAATGATTCTATTCAATATATTTGATTGTATTGTATTCATTTTATTATTTGTGCGATTGTATTCTATTCTTTTCTAAGTCAGTGTTCTACAAACTCTGATACAAATTAAAGATATTTCATTGTGTATTCAAATCTTTAAACTGCTGGGTACTGTTGAATTTGCCACTGGCCGAGACGTCAGCATAATGGCTTAGGGAAGATGGAAATGTATATTACATAACTCTCGAAGTGCATTTGATACAATGCGTGTCATACCATGCTAATGCTGGCTTTCAACTTTGAGCAATCACATCGCAGTTCATATTAAACTCTATCAGTTGGCGTAAAACCTTTAGAATTCAATGATCTTTGTCTACAAGGTAAAAGTTATCATATTCTATCAAAAAAAAAAATCCTGAATTCAAACAGTTAGGACACATATTTATTTCACTTCTTTGCGTCCACACTCGTATTTCGAGAACGAAGGCAAATGAACTGCTGGAATTACATCCAGCGAGAAATGCTGGCTTTCCTCAATGTATCATTAATCTTTCGGCTACTGCCCTTGCGTGAAAATTTCGGATGTCCAAATTACACTTTCACTTCGAGAATTTTAACTCTAAACCCATTTAAAGAAGATGGAATGCTGTGTAGAAAAACATATAACCAATCGTCATAACATTTTCAAATTCGACAATCAATGCTCATGAAATGTACGCTTAGAATAATGCAGCCTTCTTTCCCTCACAGAACATGTGATGGGAGGTAGCTTAATGGTTGGCGATGTTGTCGATTTAGAAAGAAAGCCACTAGATCGGCCTACTACATAACGTTCTCCTATAATCCACGTGGGAACGCTTAGTTCGACTATTTCCAAGATTATAATGAGAATCAACTCGAGCGGCATTGCAAGATGTTCATAAAGAAGGCGAAATCCTCAAGCAGCAAGCGAAACAACACGCGAAATGTTCGAAGATCTTTGAGGACGACAATTTTATAGAAAACGAGTCAAATCCAGGAAGTGCAGGGATCCTCACAATAGATGTGACGATGGTTCATGTAAAAAAAGACTAACAGCGAACGCTCTTTCGTAGCGCTATTTATATTTATTTATACTATTTATTGTGTTAGTACCGTTTTACCGAAATTACTTGAAGGACCGTACTAAAACTAATTTCTATAGGCTTGTACGTCACTTATTAAATTGGGAGAAATGAAATAATCATAGGAATATAATTAAATGATATTATTCCTGTATCTGATGATCGACAAGGCTAAGAATTTATCGATGACGCCCGTCTTGTAGAGTTGGCACTCGTGTTGTTCACGTGAATAAATTCCATTAGGAAATTGCTGATGAACAACGACTACGGAAATGAAACAAACCAAAAAATCTGTGACGCAGTCACGTTGTTAGCGTTGGAATTGCACTCCAACCACATTAGAAACAGAAACACTTATCATTTTTTCAGTACATTCTTGCAAGAAAGGGGAGAGGTGTAGAAAGAAACAAATTGGAAAAGTGCAGCCAAGTCGCTGCTTGTGCTTGTAATCAATTTGTAAACTGAAAGACTTATACCTTCTTGAATTGTTCAGCTAACACGATGCTGATGAAGATTTTTATTCGGCAACGTTTCGACGTTTGTGTCTCTCTCAGAACCGATCCGAGTCGATGCCCACAGTTGTTCTTCTTCTCGACGTGATGCCTTCGTTTTCGTATCGAGTCGGATCTTATTCACTGGAACTCCGCTCGAATGAGACACCCTCATGCGACAGCGCTCTTTTATGCAGAACGGTTGTTGTTGGCAAGATAGTTTGAGATCATCGGTCCGGATGGAGACTAAGACGTCGAGATGTCAGCCGAATAAAGATTTTTATCGACCTCGTGTTAGCTTGAAGATATCGATTATTATCACCGAGGTTAAGCGATGGTCAGTTTGAAAAATACTGAAATACTTATGTGTTTACTTTTTATTTAATCCATTTTTTTAATGGCAAAGTGATATGTGTAGTGAAAACACGTGAACCCTTGGTAAGAGGAATTACGAATTCGAAACCCGGCTAAGGAAGCGAGTTTTGCTCATGTATCAGCGTCCTTGTGGTTGGAATACTTGCATTGTTAACATACCTATGATCTACTTCTCTACTATAATATACTACAGCTAACTTATAACTAAGAAACGGATAGCACAGTGGTAGTAACGCCGATCGTCACGAGCACGGTACCGGCTCGATACCGTTGTGGGCCAACCAAGCTTCTCATCCCTCCGTGATCAAGAAGTTGGCACCAGAGTTGTTCGGAAAAAATGCGTTCTTTAATCCAATTGTGAACGGTCAATCTAGCTATCTCAAGACTCCACTGAGAATAGACTCGACCAGCATTCTACGACAGTCAAGATGGAATCGAAATCGTCAAGCAGCAGCCAAAGTCACATAGAAAAGTTGGAAAATCTAAGGGGAGATGGATGAAGGGAAAAAAATCGAATGTGGGAAATGCTAACAAAATGTGGATAAAAGATAGAAAGTGTGAAGATGTGTCTCATAAAATAAATGTGAAAAAATCTTAACCTATGTGGCGGGAACTTCTTAATGAGTATAAGCTATTGAACTTTTGGTGTAGTTTTATCACTTAGTCAGTATTATTCTGTAATCTGTCATTTTATATTATAGCAGTGTTCTTTGATCTGATCATTCCGTTTGGAACTCCTCCTTTTTTCTTCGATTTAAATTATAAGAAATGCATGTTAAAATCCCAGCCTACTCATCCAAGGTTATTCACATTAGATTTTTCCTTATTTGTACGTGTTCCGTTTTCTTGTTTCATCTTGAGCAGATGGAGTAGTGATAGAGATGCCGCTCGATACGCCCGAGGTCTAGCTTCAATGAAGAAGAAAGTTTGAACACATTAGTTTCATTGCGCTTTAGTTGCTTTCCGTTGTAGAGTGTCACCAAAATTAATACAATTGGTCCCACATAAAGCAAATTGTTCAGAAAAATACTGGCTTAAGTAATCTGAAGTAAACTTATCACAGTTGAGAGGTGTGGAAATTTGCATGCAAGCCTTATTTATTTTCCATTGATGGCGATTAGTTGCTTATAGTAATATTCCCTTTTTTGTAGGGATAAAGCAGTGTTTTAAATTTTAGACATTAACTTGGTAATAAGTACTATTTTATCTCAAATTGCACATTCATCGATGGAGATGGTAGTGCTTGTGTGTGAGCTCGAATGCGGCTTGAGGATCTGTGGTCTTCTCTTCTCATTAACATGTTGATTGCTGTTTGCGCATGGATATTGTGGAATACGGAAAAGGTTTTATGACGGCTCTTCTGAGGTTGTCACCACATACAGTCGTCAAGCACTGTATATCGGAAAGACGTTTGCTGGTTGGTAACTGGGCTGACGTCACCCTTAAATTGAAGGGAACTTTACTGGTTTTGATCGGAATTCTTCTGCAGGGAAAGCATTTATCGCCATTTATCCATCGACAAACTTAAGACGATATTTAACAGGCAAAGGCATGTGTATTTAGAGCGTGTACATCAAAATTTTATCCCTCCAGGATCTACGTAAACTCGTACCAAAATATATCTAACTGAGTAAAAACATTCTGGCGTGATGAATTAGTAGGCCTCTGCAAATCATTCACCAAATCTGCATTAACCGACATTTAAGAAGCTAAATGAAGTCGGATGCAGAACGCATCTTTAAGGGTTCGGTCAACGGTGAGCGATCTACCGTTTTATGATGGAATCCGAATCCACCCGTTGTGTTTCTAATTTTTCTTTTTTTTTTTCGTCAGCCACGTCACTATTTATGCCGATCCTTGGAAACTACAATGAGAGCGCCTTCTCGTAGACATGAATAGCTTCCCAGAAGCGGTAGCGAAATCGATGGAGCGTCAGCAAGTTGTTATTGAATTAAAAACCCTCAGACTACCTACGGCTAAGGAAAATTAATTTTCTTGGGTTAGTCGTAAATAGTTTCATCACAACTATTTTTTTCTAACTTATGCTTCACTGCTTAGCATTTCAATTTACATATTGATCGTCCAACTTCTACTAAACGCATCTGTTACTTGCCTCCTCATTCTTCTAGCTGATGTTCACCTTTACAGAACTACTGCTTGACTAAAATGAGAAAAAGAGAACAGACATCAAACCATCATTTAAAATGTTTTCTAATCACTTCGGTTTCCTAGTCATTACATGAGGTTAAACTGAAATTACAACGAAGAGCTGTTAAGAAAAATTAAACGCTTGTTAATTTTTAGACATGATGAACTACGTAGTTACTACTTAACTCTTCAGTATTCATAAGGAAAAAAAGCGAGAAGATTCGTGAGGATTTTTTCTTTGAATGTGGGCGTGTTTGTGCATATGGTTTCCCGACAGGGAGCAGACGAAACGCCAACGAACATAAATGAGGCCCGAGAACTGCCCTGTACAAAAGGGCAATACTAGTTGATGTAACTCTGTTCGTGTTGTACTCCATTCTACTGGCTTCTCCTAGATGCAACTACAATGATTCACACATCGGAAGAAATAACTGCCGTAGAAAGTGGACTCGAATCATTGCGTTTTCCATGTAAAGGATGGTGCTGATGCCGAAGCCTTATTCTCAAAAAAGTTTTATTTTAACACCTTTTAGAAGGACTTATTAATGCGACAAGGTTGGTGTTACAAAGCATCTAATGCTTTGGCGCTTTCGCTTTCGCATTAGCCATAATAGTTCAATCAAATGTCTATGGGAGTTAATTCTTGCGCTTTGTAAGATTTTTTTAGTGGTATCGGGTCGAATCACGGTTTGAAGCATTTCCTTATCAAAAAATAATCTGTTTAAAAAATTGCCAGATCTTCCGTGGATTCTCAACGGGGCATTAGTACTGCCTTCTCCTGGCACCTTCCACCCTCAAACCTTTACATAAGCCGTTACTGCATCTATTATTCATAAGAATTCCGTTCCGTATTTCACCATGTGAACATTTTTGGTGCTTCTCCATTACCCTCTGAACTAACCGTCGTTTCGGTTTTGACGTTCTTTAGTTCCCCTAACCATTAATGCGTGATGAGAATGAAGCGAGGCGAAATTCTTACCAACGTGGTCCCTATTTCTACATCATAGCATATCGTTTTCTTCATACTGAACAAAAAACTAATTCAATTTTGAAGCTGAGGCAAACAGATAGCTGTATAGTGAGTTGTTTTTTCTCTAAAGAACTTCCTCTTTAAAACATGAACTCCTATCCAAGGTTTTCACAAGTCATTCGGCCCAGTTATTCGTCCAATACTTCGACTCTCTCTTCCACTTTTCTTTTTCGTTTCACTTCCTTTCTTTTTTCCTCTGACAACAACATTTATTTTACTTATTCTTGTTATTCTGAAGAAATTTAAGTAAAGGAAAGTAAAGTTACAGTATGGAACCCGTGTCGAAAAAGTGGCTATCAAATAATGTTAATAAATAATACCTTCTTAGATTGTTATGCTAGAACGAGGCTGATAAGGATGTTTATATGGAAAATATTTCGACGTCTTCATCTTCTTCCGATCCGATAATCCGAGTCGATGGCCCACAGTAGCTCGTCTTCTCAATGTGGGGTGTGTTCATCGTCGTATCGAGAAAAAAATTTAGTCAATACTGTTTTCAAAAAGGCATATTTTTAAGAGTCTGGTCATAAAGATTATTGAATAGTCGTGGACAAGGAGGTTCAAAACTATAGAAAAGCGAATTCAAAGATTGAATTGATTTTCGCATTGATTTCCAATGAGGAATTTTTGCAGTGCTAATTTTGGTTGGCGCTGCTGAGGTAGTTAGGACGTTAGGGCTTATCGTTGCTGCAGAATTGGAAAACACTAAAGGACACACATGCTTAAAGCAATTAAATTATTCTGGGCTTCTTATTAAAAGACAAAACGTGAACTAAATGAATTTGCGATTTCTTTCTAAGTTACGATAACTCGTCGGTTGATTTAAATAATTGAGTAAAGCACTGGAGCGAATGTGTTAAGCTAAGCAAGCGAATTTGACCGACCTTGATTGGTTTATTGATTGACCTTTCTGAACTACCTTATTGATTGTTATTTTCGATGTGTCCTAACATAAATATGAAGCCATTTGAAAAAAGAAACTTTTTACATCACACAACAAACGCCGATGTCTACCACAAAGTGCTTTTTAAATGGTTCAAAACACTAACATCGTCCAAATACTTGCTATATTATGTTGCCTACATTCTGCAAACACTTTACATAGTAAGAAGATCCCCCGACCCCGTCAAAATATCTGGAAACCTGTAGAATTGATTCGAAAGCTCGAAAGCACTTCATCTGAACCCCGTCCTGTGCTGTGGGGTTTTGTGAACGATACAAATTCTGAGCCTAGACGGTTAACAGTGGACTTCGTGAGTCATTCTTCTAAAAAAGACATTAACGAATTCTTCTAGTGGTCAAAAAAGCTCTGTAACTATTTATCAAACTTTAACCCACTTACCTACTTATCTTTATTTTTACTGCTATTTCCTTATTTTTTATTGTATTTTTATTCTTTTTTATTTATACTATATTTTGGAGTTTTTACAGTCAAACGTATTCGTGTCGACTAGGAATTTGTGATTTAAAAATTTCGACGACATATTTCAAACTACGTGAATTCAAATGACGAAGGGATAAGAAATACATTACAAATTCGTGGATGATCGGATTCTTCATCCTTCTACCGACTTTCTGACGTACTCGTACGCCATAAATTTAAAAATAGCAGAAACGATAGGGCTATTATTCGACCAACGATGGACATCGTTGACCACGATGGTTAGGGATCTCAACGTCGAGCTTACGTCAGCCTACGGTTTTTCCCGTTTCGTTGTGGGTCACAAACCCCCAACAGACGTACAGCAATTGCAGTTCGACTTTGATGGAGTTTTTTTTCCTTCCACTGTAATGACTTCGTCGACGATAAAGCGAGAGACTGGAAGATGTTTCGTCTATGACGATGCTTCAGAAGCACTCGCTTTCTTTGGAAAAGAAGTAGTGCTAAAAAGTTTTATCGCTCTACCATTCTTGTCAAAATCAGATAACTGGACGGTATTGGAAACTGAATATAGAGTTTGGGTACAAGATTCTTAAGTATGATACAATTATTCATTTTGCACAGCGTTATGACATTGAACCTCTCAACGGCCTCATCATGGCTGGGAGGTGTTTCTGGGTCTCGAACTGCGATGTAGTGCAAGGGATTCATCCTTGGCAGAGTTTCTCAAGCTGAGAAGGAGTCATACGTTTCCATCAGGAAGCCTACCTAAGAGTAAGACATTGCCAGGATCCACCACCGCCCTGGTATCAAAGTCGTATGGTGGTAAATCTCACTCTGATCCACAAGGGCTGCAACTGCCTGTGATTGTGAAGACCTGGAGCAAACTTTGGCCAGACCGACCTCGGCACTCCAGGGAACCATAATAGCTTATCCAGCAAATCTCCGAGAAATGGAGATTATGCTGGGGCCCGCACAACAAGTGAGGACGGGCCATTCAAGTATAAAGTAAGTATGACATTAAAATGGGTGATACCTTTAAACAATTTGCTTGTATGTTTCGAAGAACACAACTTGGGCAGATTGCTCTTCACTTCAAAGCGACGTTTAGAATGAACCAATATAAGAAATATAGTAAAGCAGTAAACGGAATAAGTTCACCTTTCTTTCTTCTTCTTCTCACCCATTATCTCTGTCTCTCTGTCCTTCCGTCTGTCGGTATAGTTGTGTGCCTTTCTTTGTCTACCTCTCCACCCATCTCTTCCTATCAGTTCCATAAATCCAATGCATATCCTAAACAGTTCCTCGTCCATGAAGTGGAACTTCACTGTTTTTGTGGCATCTCTATAGTTGCTTCAATGGCTGAGTGTCTATTTATGGGCACTCAGCATCTTTCTTTCCTCATTCTTACACGTCCAATTTTTCCTCATTTCCTTTTTCGTGTTTGTCGTTTTCTGATGCACATCTCTCTATCCCTTATCCTTGTACTACACTCAATACCACGTTTTGCCTCCCTACAAACATCCATATGTAAACAACGAAATTTATGAGCTTAACTCTTTTGTCACCAGATTTATGAGAGCCATTATCAGGGCATCAGCACAACTGCGTCCGCTTCTGCTCGTCTTTAGCGAAACACCCGATTCATTTCATCCAATTTCCATATCAGTTTCTGGAGCAGTTATTGTTTCTGCATATATTTTTTCCATAAACTTTAGCCTATCTCTGAATGCGGTCACCGTTGTACTTAACATATCTAGATCTCTCAGTAATTTTTTGAAGAGCTAGAGAGGAGCTTAGAACAACAAACATGCAAATTTTGACGTGAACGATATCCAGTGGATAGTGTGTTGGCCGGAAGTTCCGGAAATCGCAAGAGTTCGTGTTTGCTGACAGATTTGAAACATTCTTACTACAATAAACATCGGATTGCCGCTATTTGAGCAAAACTCGGGACGTTCATTAGCATCCAAATCCTTTCAATGGGCACAAAATAGAAGTTTAACTCTTGTTAGCTTCTATTCAGCTAGAATTTTCCGAAACTGCGCGACTTCATTAATGAAAAAAACTTCCACTAAATATTGCTCTACTCTACTGGTTCAATATAGTGGTAATATTCCTCTTGCGACTCTCGACGCTCCGGATGAACCTTCTCTAATTAAAGCTTGACGCCCTCACTATAGGAGTCTCTCACTCACTTCTTCTGTCTTCAGCCCCGACTCCGCCCAAAGCCAGCAGATTTCTTCATCGTCGAAGAGTCGTCGTTCGTTGTTGCAATGAGTCGTCGACTATCTCTACCTCACACCTCTATTTCAACGCCACTACTGTTAGATTCTAATGGAGCAAACTTAACATTCGAATCGTCGTTGTTGCCGTTTGATCGTCGTCGACTACCGCTTAAGCCCAACAAAAGCCTATCGTGTCTGAGTAGAGCCTCCATAGTAAAACATAACGCTCGTGTACGTTTCTCACAACCCAACCTTCATATCACGTCCACTGTTGAACGAGTACAAACCGGCAAGCAATACAGTATTAATCACACTCGTCAACGTTTACTACCAACGCCGAAAAATCACATCCAAAAACGATTCCTGAAACGGTGTAATCAATCAGATCTTTCTATTCGGTTCCAGAAACATGGCGATGCGTACGCCCACAGCGATGATAGTGCACCGAGTAGACAAATCGGTAAGTATCCTTGCTTTCTTGTTGTCTTTTATCCTTTTGACCTTTAGTTGACAATTCTGAACAGAAGTGTCCTACACGGAGTTGTACTGATCAATAAGCTGCCATTTCGGAGAATCCCACCAAAATTGTACTTAAAAGATGTCGACGTATTAACTGATGCAAGCACTCCGATATTTTAGAAAAGGTTATAAAAGTTATGTTTAACAGTTTGTGAACTACTTATATAACCGGCATACGTACGATAGAAAAAAGTTTTGTTCTATTTTTAATTTCTCTTGGAGCTGACAATAAAATGTGGTTCCTTTAAAATGGCACCTTCAAGATGGTATTTTTTACTTTCTAGGGGTGATGGTACCATTTCTTTCATGTTAATGTAGTTTTTTGAATTTTGAAGGTTTTTAAAATGAAAAGAGCATTGGTGTAGATTGGAGGGTTTGTGAAAGAAATTTCCTCCTTTACCGTAACTAAGCGAGACAGTCTTGTAGCAGAAATTACGTTTAAAAAAATGATTCATGGTACAAACTAGGGAGTTCTCACCTTCTGTGTAGTAGATTTGTAGACATTTTTCCTGCTCTCTTAATTTTTTTCCTAATGTTCCTGACTAGAAATACTGATGAGGGGTAGTTACTGAGCAACACTCAATGAACAAGTTAATCATGTTCAGTACTTTTATTTTCTATCTCTTTTGCCAGATAGAAAGTGGTATATCCAGTTAATTCATTACTAGATGATACCGTAACTGGTTAGTGCGATAAAGATGTTGAATTCCTTGAAATAAGAGAATGTGCGACACAGTTTTCCCATAGATTTGACGAGATAAGCCCGCAAAGGTCGCCTTGGTGCTATACCATAACAAGCATTAAAAAATAACCACGAAGGAATGATTGGAATCCTACTCAGACGAATAAACTAAATCTACAGGAGCCGTTGACTAGTCACGTAAGAATAACAGCCGAGGAGATCCTCGACACGTTTTTCCTATTAGACAGGAGCCATTCTTCCGCATAGAAACTACACTGCAAATTAATGGCTTGTACCTTAACATGGTGTAAATGGAACCATTATGCATAGCCTATAACTGTGCAGGATTAATAAGCATTCAGTTAGCTCTACCATATTACGAATAGGGTTGAATGCATGGCGTATTCATGAGTGTTTGATCAACAGTAAACCCTTCATTCTTGTTATTTTCTTAATAAACGAAGAGTGCTCACATAAGGATAACAGTGTTCACGAACACGTCCGTGACACGTTGAAGCTTCTTAGCCTTTAACAATAGTTGATTGCTTTGCGATGCCTGTAGAGGGTTTCTGTGGAATCGAACTGAAATGAGTGCAGGATGAACAGCAAATTTATTTTTCTCTAACTATGACGACTTTCCTATCGAAATATGATGCCTATCACCGTTCGAAATTAGGAGAAACCGTGGAAATTGACCACAACGATCCTCTACTGGTTCTATCAACGACAAACGAAAGGAGCCTTGAAGATTGTCTTTTGTAACAAAGCATTATTTTCAAAAAGGAGATAGTGATTTATAAAGCAAACGAAAAAAATTTTCTTTCTATGCACATAAAAAACTTCACAGTACAATGTCTAGATCTACATCAGCGCGGCGCGAAGCGAGGTGGTTAAAGGTGTTCTGCAATACAAAAGGGTTCCATTCCGCTCCTCATCCTCACCAAGCCTTCCATCAATTCGGTGTGGGCAAGTTGATACCAGACCTCCTGAGGGGATAGCAGCACTGACTCGATACATCGGTAGTCCACGGCGAGTTAATCTATAGAGTAGATATGCAATATATTTACGTGATATTATTTTCAATCACCTCCAACGATGCTTAATGAAGTCAAATGCATGGCGCATCCCTTAAAGATTGATCAATGCGGAGAGCTTTATCTTTTATCCTTTAATATTTAAATTACTTAAATTCAGCACTAATTTTTGAAGGGTATAACTAGTCTTCATTTCAAACCAGCTATTTCTAGGAAGAAAGGGAGGTAGCGCTGTAGATAGTGTTACAGTCCATCGGGAAACAATGCGCTAATTCGACCCTTCTCCAACGCTTTCCTCAATCGATGTGGGAACGCCCTGGCTCGGATGTCTCGTAAATTGAAAGGAGAATCTTCTCGATTAGTATTTTACGACGTTAATAAAGAAAGCAAAATCATCAGCCGAAACAATACGCGAAATGTTAAAAAGATCTTTGTGGGAAATGAATGAATGCGAGGAAAGGAGTCGAAGGTAAGCGCACCGTTGATGTTATGACGGAACATGTAAGAAAAAGTAATAAAATAATACCGATGTGTGCTCCCGGTATCATTCCTGTTGATCGTTGATTGCTGATGGTACCGTTAGAGCAGAAAAACCGGCTGGGAGAACGACAGAACGAGGGCCTCAGTGGTGCGGTGCGTAATCCTTGACCCCCGAAAAGGGTAATCGCAGCTCGATCTGGCCTGAGGTCCATATTTGCAAATGTGTTAGCATGCGCAAAACCGACTTTCTGTTAACCTCGACATTGATTAATAATTCAATTCACCAATAAGCTGACGTTTCGGCGGATTTCGTCTTCCTCATAGCCGTGAAAGGTCAAGTTGACAGCAATCTATTCGGCCAAACACCTTCATAACCAAACAAAAAAAACGCTAAACCAAGTAACACCTCACGTTTGCTCAACAAAAATACGAAGAATTACCTTATACATAGACGGTCATATGGGCGGTTGCGAACTAGTTGGCGTCTTAGAGTGTTCGATGGTATTTCTATCACTCTTGCGGAATTCTCTAGACCGGCTCTTATTAAGCGATCTGCACTTATTTCGTAAATGTGTCGTACGGTAGGTGTTTAAATGAATCTGTTTCTTATGCGAATTCAAATTCATTCGTTGTTTTATCTGCTGCCGTTATCAAAGTGTTTGGCTGAGTTGATTCATTCAAATTCATTCGTTGTTTTATCTGCTGCCGTTATCAAAGTGTTTGGCTGAGTTGATGCATCTCAGTTTGACCTTTCCAGGCTCTGAAGAAGGCGAAACCGCCGAAACGTCAGCTATTGTATCCTAATAAATCCTATAATAACCACCTCGTGTCTGCTTGTTGAAGAAAAACATTGAATTATCAATCAATGCCGAAGTTAAAAGAAAGTCGGTCGTGGGTATCCCATTATTTTCCGAGCAATCTAATGCCTTCTATTGAGAACAGTGGTTTTGTGTAATCAAGATTGCTCTTGTAATGACAATTGCAGGGCAAGTTTTACAGATTGAGCAAATTCTAACAACGTTAGCTGGATTATTGTCGTGTTGCAGACCTGGGTGCAGTCTGTTAAGGCTCTTTTGGAAAAGTGAACACTTCATAAAAGCGCCACAAACTTGACAAGATATCTTTTCACCAAACATTTCTCTTCAATAAGATCGTCTTTTCTTCAATATACGATGAGGGCTCAGTGTACTTGTAGATGACACTCATACCAAACTCTTCCGTTTATTCGCAATGTAAAAATAGTGTGTTCAGTGAGATTTAGCTGCTTTTCGCGCAGATTTCACTAAAGTAAATGTAAGTTTCATTAGGTATACATCTTCCAAAAAATAGAATATTATAAGTAAACGGATAAAAAATAAAAAATTACTAAGTTAAAGCTTAGTAAAATTAAGTACAAGTGCGGAAATAACAAAAAAAAAACTTCCTTTGATAGTCGACCAAGAAGTGTTATGTATTCTGGGACCAGCCCGGTAAGGTCGTGTCGCACCAATGTGGCAACCGTCTTGTGTAGAACGGTAGCGCTGTGCGAGGATACTTCATCGGCCTGCCGGTCCCAATTTATTAGTATTCGACTCCGTGTGACGACTAGAAGATCCTCATCACAAGAAAAACAAGCTATCTAGTACGGACGCTCGCCTCCAATAATCGTGGTGGTAGAAGGTTATCACAAAATAGCAGTTCCCTCAAGCTTACGTTGAATGTTCAAATACCGAATTCATTGTTTACAGAGATTCTTCTGGTAAACATTTTTGAGAGCAGAACGAGGAGAACTGAAACAGGCGAAGAACATTTGCTCTTTTTCAACACACTTGAGGCATGAAGACTATGTAAACACAATTAAACTGTAGCAGGTTATCAGCGTATTATCAAGATCCCAATCCTAGGAGCATTTTATCTCACGCAAGTAACGTAAGGAAAATTTAAAAACCTGATCTGCTTCTACACTAAAAATCAAACATCATGAAGTGTTATATGTGGCACGGTTCTCAGAGGGCCATCTGGATTAAAACATGTTCCGTCGGATGATGAAAATGGCTATGTGGGCTGGAACCTCATTTTTCAATCTACATCCGCTGACGTTAGCTGTTAGCGACTGAATTTCAATCAGACTTCTCCACGAAAACATTTGAATGGACAAATTGTTTTCATGAGGCCTTTTAAAGGAGCATAGCTTAACGAAAGCAATGGTTGATTACAGAGACCAGATAACCGAACTAAGTGACAAGTGAATTTCCCAGATGAAGTTTTGCATAAAAACGGCTGGGATATTTGCGTGGTAAAGTGTACAGTTTTAGCCTGAACTATTATACAGACTAAGTTTAACCATATATTCTTACACAGGGAGTCTGAACGCTGCGAAGTTGTGAACAAAATATGCATATCTCGGTAGATAAATATGACTGCTCTACTTTTTATCTATTTTGTTACTGACATGCAGCTGTGCTATAGTATCGTTTTTTAGCGTACAATAGATCTAATCAAGTGCTAGAGGAATGAGAGGTCGAGGCAAGATTTCTACAGAAATAGGGCGACTGGCAAAAGAAATTGCGTAGTGGTTCTTTCCCATATAAGGACTACATAGATACAGTCGTGAATTTCTACTAGTATCAACTGCTCAGGACAATGCTTCCATGGAAATAACGATGCTTTGGCTAAAATGAGTGACTAATGACTCATGTGTTTTCAAAAATTACTGCGTTTTATTTCAAAGAGCTTTAGAAAATCACGTCTTAGCTCATAGTAAACTTTGTCGATTTGTATAAAACCATTATCATTTACAGGTATAGAAAATGTTCTCTACCTGTTAGAAAATGCTCTCTATCTTCTCATACTGTTATCTACTTTTCATGTTAGTTATACACTGTCAAACGTATGAGATTTGTTAACTAATGTATTAATGGGCCGCGTCACTCATTATTCCGACCCAGCGCCGGTACCTAGAGGTGCACCTCGCGGGCACAGTAGACTGATAAACCACAGTAACTTTCCGATCCTTTCCGCCCAGTGTAAGGCATCTCCGCTCAATTCGCCCTTCAACTGTTTCCATCATCTCCTTTTACCCCCTGTTCCTCTGTTCTTTGAAGTAGCGTTCATCTGTAGATCCTTCTTTTCTGTATAATGGGTTTCTCTTCTCTAAACAAGTCGTGAATCTATTTCTGGAGCCTCTATGTTGTAAGTGCACTTGCTCACATAGGTTGCTCTTGTCTGTTGGTTATGTGACTATATATTATGTATAAACCTCTTGTTCTCGCTGCGTATGTTATTGTTGTCTTAATATTATATGTGATAACAAAGTTTGAGGTTACGGCCGCCACTCATGAAAATCTCCCGTGGCAAGCCTAAACAAAGGGAAGCCCGCACAAACTAGCCAACATAACAGGTCTCTACCAACAAGGTAGAAATATTTTATTTTGCAACGATAGAAGTCCGATTTCTTCATGTCTGTGAGCTTTTCTATGATGAGGAGTATATCTCGAATGCCGAAGCTACTGAATAAGCGGGATTTCGTCAATCAAGACTCGGTAGTGACTCCTAATGTACTATCAAATTACTTTTGCGTTTACAGTTGAAATGGCTGTGTTAAACTGTAGAAAAATTGATAAATTCAATGAAGATGTTGCAGAACTGCATTGTGACTACAGTTTTGGCGCCATCGCTGTTTTCAGAATCGATGCGATCTCGAAGGCACATCTTAACTTTTTGGAGTCATGTTAATGGTTTGTCGTTCTACAGTGGTGTGCCCTTTGGTATCGACCAATGACTTGAATCCCCATAGTGGGCTCAAGGTTGTAAGCCATTTCTATTCGAATGGAAAACTACGACGAAGCGAATAATGAGGATTGCTGCCGCTCTCGAAGAAACGCAGCAAGCAAGGGAACCTTTTGCTGATCCACAGCGACTGGGCTGAGTTTGTCAAGTGAAAACGCTCAGGCACGAATATGATGAGAAAACACATTTGAAAAGCAAAGCACATAAACTTTTCTGTTACAAAGAACTTGTGTCGCTGCAACGATTTAAGCAAAATTTTGTTTTACTTCTGGTATGAATGATAGTATGCGCATCTATGTTGTCACCTCGGCAAATTTCGCCGGATCGGAAGGGGTCTGGACCGCTGTGTAAACATAAAGGTTTATTGAGTTGTGTAGACTTCAGATAGTGTCGAAATTGATCGTCTATTGTGAAACTACCGCAATCGCCAAATTGTGACATTTTCGGTGTGGATTCGCTTATCGAGAAGCATCCACTACTCCATTGGAGACAGTAAGGCTCTACATAGGAATGCTACCACTCCAATTTTTTTCCGCTTTCTTCGCCTTGCTTGCCGTCGCCGATGCCATTAAGTGCTACACACGTAAGTATTTCTTTATTAGAGTGTATGCAACTAGTGTTCCTAAACTCAAAATGGTACTTCGTTTTCGGATACTCCGATTTTCCTTTTTCCTGAAATAAAGCAAAGCAAAACGAATCGAAGTTAGTATATTATGTAGCCCTTATTGGTTTTTGGACGTGATTTAAAATGTCACACTACATCATGCCGTAAAAAGGTTAAAGGATGAAGCTCTCGGCGTTGATTATTCCCTGAGGGATGCGCCATGCATTCGATTTAATTAAGTATCGTTGTAGGTGATTGAATGCATAAGTGGCCTTTACAATAACTCGCGGCGGCCTACCGATGCATCGAGCCAGTGCTGCTATCCTACCAGACAAGTCTGGTACCAATTTACCGACCTCGTAGGGATGGAAAGCTTGGAGGGCCATGGGCGCGAGGATCGATTCCACGTGTGTGTCGCAGTGGCGCCTCCAACCACTGCGCCACATGCGCCTCACCTACCATATATTTAAATTTGTCAAGCGTTCAAGAGCTGTTTGGCCTGACTTCTGTCTTGTGCAGTGACTTGCGTGGCCTACCGATGAATCAGCTTCAGTTTTTCACCGAGTATAATTTTTGATTGTTAATCAATTTGAAAAACACTGCAGAAACAACAACGGGCAATGACAAGCCAGTGACTAATGCGGAGTGCGCTGTCGGTTCAAAGTACTGCATGAAGTAAGATCATTGGTTGATTTGTATTATAAAATCATACATAGAGCTAAAAGTTCATTGCTCAATCTTGGCAAAAGGAGTCCATATGTGCTCTAGTTTTAAAGGTTTTTTTTGGAAGGTTTATCTATACTGTATTGTTATGAGACATATTCAAAACTCCAACTAGTAGTATACGTCAACTAGTTCTAAGAAAGAATCTTGCATCGCAGTAATCTGCCTCTGAAAAGGAATAACAAGTTTATTCTTACCCAAGCTTTTAGATGAAAATGTTCACCTACTCAGCCTGGGAGGGTCTGCTAATGGAATTAAAGTCTAGTGTGAAGAAATAATGATAGTTTGCAGATTTCAGGACAAAAACAGAAGGTAATGGGAGGTCTATCAATAATTACTCATGTGGCTCTTCATTTTGTACTGTAAGTGTTAAGCATTTCCTGCTTTTTCTCCATTTTTATGAACAATTCCAATCCAAGGTCAACAATGAAAAATTCAGCTTTCCAAAGTTCCATCATTTAATAAACTATAAAAACGTGTAAAATTCACGTTAAAATACAAAGAAAGGAAATCTGAATGGAAGCTGCTTGAGAGGGAAGGTGCGTTTTCATTGTGTTTTCAGTGTTTATGGAGTTCCATGCATGGCAAAATGAGCCATATATGGTTCATACACAGGTGGGTGCAAGGATCAATGTGAACCACTTGAATGTGCCGAGCAGATGTCCCTTCAGAATTTTCTCCACACTAAAGTGCGATGACTATTTATAAAAAAGTACATAACAGTGAACTAATGGAATAAATAAGGTATAAATGATTAATGGAAAAGCAAAATAACATGTTAGGGATAATATTTCACAAGTAAGTAGAAAAATATTTCGGCTTCATGTTACAAAACTACTTTGAAGATGTAAGTACTAATGTATTAATAAAGTAGTGTTCAAGGATGTTTACGTGCAACATTTACAGCCAACAATGTAGCAACTACTACAATATTTCCGAGAAAATAAATCAGAGGAAAAACTGTAAAGGACGGCAGGAAACTTCCTCTGGAAAGGCATAGAAGTAAAAAATGAGAAGGATACCGAGAAAAAAGATGTTCTCCAAACATTTGTTTTAATAACGAACTAATTAGAAACGTGTGAAGTATTCTGTTGAATTACTACACAACGACAAAACGTATTTGCCAGCAAGAGTAAAGGGTCGACTGCGTTCGAATCTCGGGCTTACCAAGGACCAAAGAGACCGTTCGGAGTCGTGCAACAATCTGAGCAATCGGCGTTTCCAACATGGCAACTAACCTGTCATCACAATACTTTAACGTCTATTTACTGCCACGTCTTTTTCAAGGCGGTGTACGATGTGGAATACAGGCACAAGGATGCTGAGCTAAGAACAACACTCGGAACCTCTGGTAAGCTTCGAACCAGCGATTATTCTTTCGGAGGACTCATGTGCTATCCACTACACCAATCGGGGCTGTTTCTCTGCGTTTCTCTCAACCTATTTTTTGCACAATTATTTATGTTACTGCTTTTTACTTACAATTAGAATGAAAAATTGGTTGCAAAAAAGAAAAGCAAGGACCTGTGCTGGAGCAGTGGTAGCACGTGAGATCCGGAAACGTTAATCTCATGTTCGATTCCGGACTGGAGTCCAAATTTTTCACATATCTCAGCATCCGTATGCTTGTTAACCCTATCATTAATTGCGGCTTGAATATGAAGACGTCGGTCACCATTTATATGCCATACTGCTTTAGCAGACCAAATTCTACAGTGCCACCTTAGAAGTTTCCTGTTTATTGGGGCAACTGTGATAATAATGTTCCTCCAAAATGGTGTCGTTAGGGCACCTCTGTGCAGAAGTTCATAGAAACCGATTTTTAGTAAGAATTACTGTTGCAATTACTGTTATTTTCTAGGCCAATAGATGTAGCAGTCCCCAAAAAGGAGTGACAATGTGCTGCTGTGACAAGGATCTCTGCAATTCATCGATGAGATTGTCATTGCTTTTCATTGTCTTTCCAACTGCTTTTGCTAAACTTCTCCTCTTTTAAGCAATTTTCCACTAACTGCCTCGGTTATGTCTTGAATAACACAGAAAGTCTATGCTTGTACATCAATTTTGTGTTTTATATTTGAATTCGTATTTCCTCTTGTTAACCTACTGGATATAAATCGATGGCAATGCGATATATGACTGTTTATGGAAGTTGGTCGGCCGTTGCACAAACAGTGTTAATAGCACTGCAAGCAAATCTGCCGGTACTGCCACTGCTGCTGTCATACCGACAAATTGTGCAAGCAAAATAACATGGTCACCAAAGAATGAACAAGAGCTTTGAGGTCTCTAATTCGAAACGACAGGAAGGGGAAATATTTTCATTCTTTAGACTTATTAAGACGATTTCTAACTCTTTTCATTGCTTTGCCGTGTTTTGTAAACAACTAAGAAAGCTAAGATGGTTGATTGACGTTCGCTACTTTATTAATATATAATCTACAACTAAATGCTGGACACTGTAGTGATTGTACAGTAAGAAATCCAGTGACTACAAAATATGCATTAAAAATTCGTTTTATCGCCACTTAATCAATTCTTCATGGAAAGAGGCTGTAGATCAAATGCAAAAGAATCTAAGTATCACATGTTTTGCCCATATGATGTAATTACAAGTGATCTTGTCAACATCAAGAAATACCTGAAGTTTCTGGGCGCTGTTTTTCCTTCTGATGTTTCCTGACGTTGATTCCACTCCATATAATGCTAAAAAGGTGAGACACTGAAAAGTTTTCGCAAAACATGCGGTTTTCCTTTGAACGCCTCTCTTCACAACTATAGATGTTTTCAGTCATTCGATTTTTGTTATGATACCGCCCATCTGTGGGTTCCAGAAGATTCGTATTAGTGCTAGTACTGTTTCAGATACTTGTCATCACGTGGAATTTGTCAACAGGCCGTTTAGTGAACACTCCGATAATTGACTCATGTGTGCACAGTTGGGTCGTTGCTAGACGTGCAAAGCAAACATATTTTTCACACTACTCCGCCTTCCGCACACGAAGATTCGATTCAGCCACAAGCTTGAAAAAAACTCTCTTCATCGACCACGAAGAAAAAGTCTAGCTGCATAGGACGAGAACATTCTAAACGAAGCCCTGACCAAACATGCTAGCAGATTAAAGAAGACCCGACTGAAGACTACGAGCTGCTTGTCCAAGGACTGAAAAGCTGTGCCGAATTCGCCTCAGTTCCTCAAGCAAGAATCGGATCGCATCTCCATCACTACTAAGGAGTTGCTCGAAAAGAGAAGGAAACTGAAGTTTGATCCTACTGCAACACGTTCAACATGGCTAGTAATAAATGCCAGCTTCAGAAGAGCTTTGCGGAAAGATCTGCAACGGTACAAGCAGAAGAAACTACTGAAAGCAGCAGAGAAAAGAAGCAGTGTGAAAAGTGGTACCGGACTTCTGTAGTTATAATGTTCCGCTATCCGCTCTGATGAACGAAGATGAGATAATCACAATCTTAACTTATTATTTAGTGTCTACTCTTTCTAACGGGAGGATATATTTTACGAAATATAACTTTAATGATGGTGAGACATTTGCAAAATTTCGGACCGCAGGTGTCTGCAGTGGGGAACTAAAGCGTCGTTACCATTTCCGGGGGCTAACGCGTTCACCAACACACCATGCGGATCCTTAGGGACAACAATGGAACAACGATCTGCCTTGCCATTGCCTTCATTCGTAGGGTGGAAGTTCCAGTTCTTGATGGCGACTTTTACTCCACTGTTGGTACATAGTGGACTGCTTCATGGTCTGTTCCATACGAGAACAGATGAACGAATGGTTTGAATCGTTAAATAGGGTATAAACGTACAGTCGTTGTATATAAAATTTACGCAAGGAAAATTACCTGAGAACTATCTTCTGTTTTTAAACATCCAAATATAGCTTTCAGATAGTGGCTGTATGGCTAAATGGCTTCGAAACCAATATAGTAAAAATACACAAGCGCACAGGCTCTCTTCTCATCCTTCACACCTGAAGAAGCAATCAACAAAAACAAGCACGGAAAGGCTAAAAATATGTACACCGAAGAAGAGGAAAGGAAGGAATCGCTAAACTTGAAAGCAAACATATCCGTTTCAAACGGCTGTGAAAAAAAATTCAACGAGTCAGACCAAAGGGTAGGGTTGTTCCTCAAAATAAATGTGTTTCAGACCTAAGTATGATCTCTTTCAAGCAACCCTTCATGTAGAAGGGAATAAGTTACGCCGTTAAGAGGTGAAAAAGTCTTGAAAATTAGGTGGCGGTTATTGGCCTTCCATCCAACACTCTGCGCCATCGGTTTTCGCAATCGCCTCTATGATTGCTTGTGCACCCAAGAGAATGGGTTGATCTTTCCTAACGAGAGAGATGGGGATTGAATGATTTCAAGTACAATATACTTAAT
This sequence comes from Angiostrongylus costaricensis, assembly GCA_900624975.1. Classification (NCBI taxonomy): domain Eukaryota; kingdom Metazoa; phylum Nematoda; class Chromadorea; order Rhabditida; family Metastrongylidae; genus Angiostrongylus; species Angiostrongylus costaricensis. Next base: position 72,825 of record UYYA01000280.1, read on the forward strand.
CTCATGCAAGGCATGTTGTGAAGAGTACATTGGGAAATCGGGTAGACCACTCCATCGGGTCCGTATAAAAGAACATCTAGATTGGCAACTTAAAGTTTCACGAAGTACTCCTCTAAGTAAACGTAGGTTATAAGAGCACAATTATGATGATTTTGAAGTTTCTGTTAGGATCCTAGGGCAGAAATCAAAAACATCAACGCGCAAGACTCTTCAAGCGTCTTGGATAAATTCCAAAAGTCCAAAGATGAACTGGAAAGACGAATGCCTCACTATCACACTTGATATAACGCCTTATCTTAGATTGATTTTTGATCTGATTGGGCCACACTCGTCATCCCACGTGAACACCACGGGTGGTCCCATACCTAGTAAAACGATGAGTACTTCTTAAACACTAAACAAAGCTCTCAGCTAGTTCTATCTGTCTTTTGCCATTAGCAAACACCCGTCTACAGGATTGGAACTAGCTGAAAGACAGGCGAAACGAAGGACCCCCATGGTGTGGTGGTGAACGCGTTACTCCCCGGAAAGGACAATAGCGCGTTCGTTCCCCACCATAGACACCTGCGGTCCGGAGTTTTGCAAATATGTCAGCATTATACGAGTTATATTTCGCAACATACTCTGCCATTAAAGGAAAGAATAGGCAGTAAATAAAAATGGTTAAGAAAATGGCTTCTATTTAAATTTCTGCTCTTTATTAACACTATAGATATTTAACTGAATTATACGGATATAGGCGGAGGGGCAGTGTTTGTCACGCCGGTAGCGAACCGTTGGCACAGGGGTAGTGATGCACGTCATCAGGAGCATGGTGGTAGTTCGATTCCGCTCTTGACCAACCAAGCCTGTCGTTGCTTCGGGGTCGGGAAATTAGTGCCGGACATGTCTGGGGGAAAAACACTCTCTAATCTTGTTGGGAATGCTCCAGCCCGGCTATCTCAGGACTCCGGAGAGAATTGTTCCACCAGCATTCCATGGCATTCAAGATGAAGTGAAAATCGTCAAAAAGCAACCGAAGGCACAGGCATCTTTGTGGGCAATGGATGGGAGCAAACGAATCGAATGTGAGAAATGCTGGGATGCTCACAGTAGGCGTGAAGACGGGTAATATAAAAATAATAAAAAGTATATGGATGTGGTAAAATACGTTTAGACTCTGAAGAAGGTGAAGCAGCTGAAACATCCACAGTCGGCCGACAACAAGGAAAGCAACAACAACAACAACAACAACGACAACTTATAACAACCTCGAGTCAACCCGACAGAGGCAGTTCGCAATTTACGCCTTTTTTTGAACAGCTTTAGATAAATACATTTCGGCTTCTAGTGAGCTTTTTCAATTTGTTTAAAAACAATTACAACTTTTAAGTATAGAGACTATTCCCGACTTCTTAGAAAATCCTCTCTATGTTGCTGTATATATTTCCCACATCAATTGCGCATTGTTACAAGCGTGAGATTTGTTAGCTAATGTATTATTGAACAAATTTACTCATAGCTTGCGTGTTTAACCGATATCCATAGTTAAATCCACCACCTATGGTTAGATGTGAGCTACAGCAACTTTTCGGCCTTTTCTGTCCACTATAATCAAAAGAAGCTCCATTTCAACCACACACTGTTCTCAGCCTCGCCTTCTCTTTCCTCTTCCTTCTGTTTTGTGATTTAAACTATACCTATGAAACCTTCTTTGCAAAAGTTGCTTAATAGGTCCTTTTCCTCGCAACACATCATGAACCCATTGTAGAAGCCTTTATGCTGTAAATCCAACTTTTTATTAACCTCGGCATTGACCAAATAATTGGTCTTGTTGAGCAAACGCGAGGTGTTATTTTATTCTTTATTGTTGTAAATCCATTTTCCTACTTATATTGCTTTCGTCTGTTAACCGTGTAACTATATATTGCGTACACACTTTTAAATCTCGTTTCGTCTGTTAGCGGGGTTTTCGTACTATTTATAAACTGCGCCGTAAGTTTTCAAGCAAGAATACGATCAAGCAGCTGATATTTATATAGAAATTTAATTAACCATGTTTGAGGTTACAGACTTCGCAATCTATGAAACTCTCTGGTAAAGGGTCGAAACGATGATAAGCCTACACAAACAAACCAATACAGTAGGCTTTAACCAGCAACGTAGAAATTTTTTTTACTCTACAAGCGATGGAACTCTGGTTCCTTGAAGGAATTAAGACTTTTTATGTTGATAGGTATATCTCGAACACTGAAGCTACTAAATAAGCGGGATTTCGCCCAAATTTAATTTTGCAGTTGGTATAAAACGACTACAGTGAACTCTTTAAGAATTTGGTATGGTGACAAGTTTAACGAATATGTCACAGAATTGTGTCGCGCTTAAAATTTCGACGCCATCACCTTCAACAGCATCGATGCGACACTGAAGACGTACATCTGAACTTTTATGGACACCATATTTATATTGAAGGCATTGCAGTTTTGCTCCATTGCCGCATGTATTTGAGGTTCTCAACTCCCCAAGTTCCTTAGTAACATAAACATGCATGATGACGTATGGAAAATGATGGTCATTTTTTAGGACCTAAACAGATTGCTGGAGGCTTCCTAATCGTTCTACACGTTCCCACAGCGGTGATGTGATTCCAGATATCGCGCAGCGATTTAAATTCCGTTACTAGGAATTACTAGGACTAGGTGAACAATTCGGTTGCCCAGCTGTGTAAAATTGAATAATGCTGTGGTTCTCAGAGAAACCTAATAGACAAGAAAACCTTAGGTCTGCCACCGGCGAATAACCTGAGTTTAGAAACTTGGACACGCTCAGGCACGGGTACTGTAACTCGAAGAAACAAAGGACGAATTCCCCTAGGCAGCACTTATGGTCCTGGAACGATTTTAAGAAAATGTGTTATAGTTCCAAAAACAACGATGAACAGGAAATCTCTTTTTTTTCCTTGCCAAATTTGACTGGAGAGGCAGAGGCTTTCGCCGCTGTATAAACAAAAAGGTTCACCGAGCTGTGTAGACTTCATATAACATTGAAATTGATCGTTCAGAACGTAGCTACCGCAATCGCCGCATCGCATTGTGAAATTTTGAGCGTGGATTCGCTTATCGAGCTTATAAAGCTCTGTTTCATTGAAGACTGTCGTCCTCTGCATAGAAATGGTATCATTCCGGTTTTTCGTCGCCTTCTTCGCTTTGCTATCGGTGGCCGCAGCGATTACGTGCTACACGCGTAAGTATTCCCTTATTTCTGCGTAAATAACCGTTATTCTACAGTAATATGTAAATGGTGCTTTATTTATAGTTACTCCAATTTTCCTTTTTTCCGAATTAAATTGAAACAAGTCAGGACAATTTAAGGTTACTGTATTAATAGTCCTTATTACTTTTCGAACGTGATTTAGGACGTCACACTAAATCTTAGCATAGCGATGCTTTATTCTGAAACACTACTCTAACTGCCTATTTTACTGCTCTTCAGACTGTTTTTACTATGCTTAAATTCCGGTTGTAAGCAATCCCAAAAAATATTACAGAAACAACAAAAGGCCATCACAAGCCAAAGGAGAATGCGGTATGCACTATCGGCACGAAGTACTGTATGAAGTAAGATGATTAGTTAATTTTTTTTAAAAATTGCATATGAACTAGATGTTCACTGTTAATCTTGGCGGAAATGCTTTTGAGCTCCAACAAAGGTTTTTTTAGCAGGTTAATCTATCCTGATTTATAGGACATTGCCCAGCTATGTACTTAAAATAAATTGGCGCAAAGGTTTATTCAGAGCAAAGCTTTCCATAGGATTGTTGAAATAACCGACTTAGAAAAATATGCTAATGGAATTAAATTCTAATATAGGAAAAGGATGAGGTTGTGATGATTGCAGAACGGAAACAGAAGCTGATGGAAAGTCTGTCAATAGTCACTCGTGTGGCTCCTCAAGTTGCACTGTAAGTGTTAAGAATTTCTAGATTTTCCTTCATTTCCAACAAGTGTTTTGATCTGTAGCCAACAGTTAACGTTGAAGGACAAACAACTTTTATATCAGTGGTCTATTATTTATAAAATGCAAGAATTTACCAAAGAACCACTGAAGCCTCAGAAAGTGAAATGAAAACAGACCTTGCCTAACGACACTTAAATGTACACTGTTGGGTTTTCAAAGTTTACGTGGAGCCCAATGAAGGAAAAAATAATTCATATATGTTATACCTTTTTATTTTCTACCTACTATGATTTCGCGGCAGGGTACTAAGCGAAATACAACCACAACGTTGCTGAGATATTTGCAAAAGGTAGAAAATAAAAAGGTATAACATTGTGATTTCAACTACAGCCGCAGCTTAACTGGGTTCTATGCCGATTTGGGGCCCCAGATCAACCCCGCTGACGGGTGATTGCTGTGGCAAAAAGATCGATAGAAATAGCTGAGAGACAGGCGAAACAAAG
>UYYA01000281.1:0-77130 GCA_900624975.1 Angiostrongylus costaricensis
TGTTATAATTAAGTTTTTTTTCGAATGCATTCAGTAATTAACTATACAACTGAAACAACATGAGGTTTTTAAGAAAAGTTTATTAGGCCAATGTTTTCACTCCTTCGCCTTCTTCAACGCAGCGTTTAATCCTGCACTCAAACCGAAATATTAGCCGAATAGAGTTTTTACAAAAACCTCGTGTCAGCTTAATCTTATAGAAAATTACTAATTACTCGCACCGATATTTAATGAACAGCAGCTTCAAGACATTTGACTTTAGTATTGCACAACAATTGGAAAATGTGCGATCAAACATTAACAGTTAATGCGAAATGTCTTTAGAAGGAAAGAATCTTTCACGTTTTACCTCGAAGTAGTCCAGTGGCTAGAAGTGAAGCTGAGCACAAAATACTTACTTGGATACTTGGATGGCCGGTTTTCACTGGTTGTGGAGGCCCCAGCGTAATTTCCATTCGCTGGAAATTTTCAGATTTAGCCAATGTCGTTTCCTGTCGTCCTGGGGACAGCCTTTGTGTTCTGCTCCAGGTCGTCACCACCAAAGGCAGTCACCGTCCTTGTGGAATAAAGGGAGATTTGCCACCATGCAACTAGTTTGATACCAGAACGGTGGCGGTCCCTGGTATTGGTTTATTTTTAGGTGAACTTTCTGGTGGGAACGCCAGACTCCTTCTCAGTTTGGGTCAATACATCACAGCCATACACCCGTGAGCACCTCCCAGCAACTATGAGGCGTTAAATCATTCGGAGGAGTTTGAAACGCATCATATAATAATTTTAAACACTTGTGTTACTTTTCTCGAGTGATTTTTATCGGCAAGTGAATTTGCATGGGTATTACAGTTTTTAATTCGTTATCTCCTTTTATGTCGACTCCATAATCTGTAGATAATTTCATTATCTGAACACATTCAATGAGCGAGGCGTTTTTTAGGAATATGATGCTGTGGAATGGCCCACTTCAGAAGATATACATAAACGTTCTTTATGACGGATTATGCATATAATCATCATCTCGTTTTGCTCACTTCATTCTTCCATAGACTAAGTACTTTTTTATAGATACAGTTAATCACTAAGTGTTAGCTTCTTGCACGAAGGAGACTATTTCCATCACAACTCCACAGTACAGTGTTCGTCGAGAACAACCCCTATTACCGCACTACGCATGGTTGAACTCATCGGATTCAAAAGTGTGACACGGCTAACTGCAGAGGAAGCCACAATCAGGCACACTTCACCTTGACGTGGGGAATGCTGCTTGATCAGCAGACAACAAAATATCGTTATGCAAGTGATGATGAAATACAGTTCATGGAGTCGAAATACCTGGGATTGGTGCTCATTTTAAAACTGCTGGGTTCCAGCAATTACCTTTTGGTGCATATTAAACGCCTAATTCTAGCATGCTAAAGAATAAAATGTGGTTTTAAAAACGAAGCAAATTCTTGCCATTCAATCGAAACAAACAAAGATCTGTGGGTGAAGAGACTGATCGAAACTTGGTCTAAGCTTCAAACTTGGTAGATCTATTTCATACATCTCAGAGAACTTAATTAATGTGATAGAAATGGAAGCCGTGATAATCTATGCATCGCTGCCAATAGAATATAAGTCCGTTTATTCGATTAACTCACAATTCTAAGCCTTGAGATTCCACAAAATTTTCGTGGGCATTATCAACAGCGGTACGAATGATGAACATCTCAGCATGTAGATGACTGGGAAATAACCCCGCTTTTGTCGGTTCGATTCCATATGCTTCGCTTTCCTTGTGTTCATTTGTTGTTGCAAATATTTCGATTTACATTATTATTGTAATGAAATGTCTCTATCTCCGCACTAATTCAGGTGAAGTGTAATGGTCGGGTCAAACAAAGAAAAACCCTCAAGCAGTTCTTAACAAGAATTCGAAATTTGGTCAAAAGTGGTGTAACACTCTCGATATATCACCGATGGCTCTGAAAAGAGAACAGTTAAAGATCATACAACAGAGATTGCCATCCAAAAACTCGTGAAAAAGAAAGGAACTATTCAGATGGAGACTGTTGGAAGAACCTTTCGTTGCCATCGGCAATCACATCTTAACACTTACACTACACCTAATTTTGCCTGTCTACAGGAATGGGCGACACCAACTTGTGAATGAAGCAGGCTCATATGAAATATCTAACGCAGCAGCATGTTTAATAACATCCCAAGCGAGACATAGCATCTTAAGTTGTACTTTGATGGAATGTTAGAAGAAAGCACGTCAAATGAAATAAAAGCGGAAAGATTATCGTCACTAAGTACTCCTGCACTTCTAAGCGAAACAAAAATAACCGGCCTGTTGATTTTCTCTTAAATCCTCCACAAGGCCGAATATACATTTGGAAGACAGTCATTGTTGTCAGCCAAGTCAGTACATTGTTAAACGCACAGTCAGAGTATATCAAGTTCACCCGAGAAAAGCCGAAAGAAAAATGGCTTCCATTTTTGAACGTACAAATTCACCTATCAGAAAATAGCTACATTACAAAGTGGTACCGAAAGCCAAGTAGTAAAAGCATCTTGGTTCATTACCTTTCCTCTCATCCCTCTCACACGAAAAGGGCGCTTATAAGAAACATGTTTCGAACAGCAACCAACGTGTGCACGGGAAGAGAGCAGAGAGAGGAGTCCCGGAACTTGGCACGGCAAATAGCCGTTTCTAATGGCTACGAAACTGTAGCTCAAGATAGGTGTAGAGGAAATCGTAGGCCTCCAAACGACAACTCTAGCGATAGAAGGGTCCCGTTTATCCTACCCTTCATCTCAAATGATATAAGTACAGCTATAAAACGCTGCTTAAGAAGGGCGGGTTTAGAGAATTCGGTAAACGTACTTGAAATACAGTAGTCTTAAGCGCCAGCTAGTTCGTAACCGCCTATATGACCGTCTATGTGCAACTCAAAATTGCATAATTTGCCCCAGTGGTAGAGACGGTGATTGCATGAGCTCGGGTATAGTTTATCTGAACTCCTGTAAGACGTGTGGTGACGAATACATTGGCGAAACGGGTAGACCCATCTGTGTCCGCATGAAAGAACACCTAGCCGGCAAAAATAGACCAAATACCCCGCTAGGCACGCATAGGACCCAGAGACATAACGGGGACGACTTCGAAGTATGTGTCACGATCCTTGCACGCGAATCAAGAACACAGGCACGAAAAACTCTCGAGGCACTCTGGATTAATTCCAGAAATCCGAAAATGAACCGCAGGGAAGAATGCCTCATTATCATGCGTGATATATGGCAGTATATAAAACTGCTTCTCTGATGTAAGGGGCACATTATACTTCCACGTGATTTTTGTGCGGTTGGTCTCTACGTGACATACTTAGTGGAAACCTCATGGGAAGCGGTGAGTGTGCAAAGCTGTGTTCAAAGTGATTTGGTTTAGAGTTTCTTTGTTTGGTTATGGAGGTGTCTGGCCGAGTAGATTGCTGTCAACTTGACCTTTCCAGGCTCCGAGGAGGGCGAAATCCGCCGAAAATCGTGAACAAAGAATAATAACACCTCGCGTTTGCTCAACAAAAATACGAAGATCAATGCCGAGGTTAATAGAAAGTCGGTCGTGGCAGTTACATTTGGAAGAGTCGTGTGAGCTCCAGAAACTTGGAATTACATGAAGGCGGGATAATGAAAACTGAGCAGTACAGTGTTATCACTGTGTGTCGTACACAAGTTCTAAATCTGTGAGAAAAACAAGCCTGCGAGCGCCTTTGTAGGAAAAGTATTTTTAATTGCTAAGGCAATTCGTAACGAGTTCCTTTTTCAATTACTGCGAGAATTTTTTTCATCAAACATAAATGAGGATTGGAACAGGCAAGAGATTCTAAGAAGCAACTTACCACTTCTTTTCTCTTGGACACCTTTTAGTAACAACGTAAGTGGTGAGAGAAAGACTCTATTAAACATAGCGTTACTTTCAGTTCCTTACAAACGCGGAAAAAATTCCTTCATTTCGATGTTCTCATGAAGATATTAGGCACACAGTAAAATCACTGTCTGAGGAACGAATGGAAGGAAGACTGAATAGGTGAACGTGTGAAAAAGTCAGGAAAACGAGCAGAATCAGTTTCGATCAATATGAGGGAGAACTAGAAACCTTGCGAAATATTTAGGCAGGGAGACTTATAAAAAATGCCGCTTCGAACGACCGATTAGACGCTAAAGAACAAGAGCTGTCCAAAATACAATATCCTTTATGACGGTGCTAATACGAGGTTAGCATAAAGTTTTATTTGACGAATGTTCCGGCTCCTCCGCTTTCCTCAGAGTTGCGTTTATCCGGGCCGATGATGTACAGCTGGTTGACACCGCTAGGTGCGGTTGTTCATGGTTGCTTAAAAATTTAGCTTAAGTAGTTTAAAATATGCCCGAAACATAACCAAAAGCAGAGAAGGGGGAATCCATGAAATTGGGGCGGCAAAGGAAATAGCCATTTCTAATGGCTACAAAACTGTAGCTATTTGTGAAAGGCGTAAAGGAAAAACCACGCCCCTGAACCATAATTCTAGCGAAAATAATGTCTCTTTTATCCTGCCCTTTATTTCCAACGAAATAGGTGAAGCTAACAAACATGGCTTAAGAAGAGCCAGTCTAGAAAATTCGGTAACACTGAAAGAAATACCACAGTGCACTCTAACACGGCGGCTAGTTCGTAACCGCCTGTATTACCATTTGTGTGCAACGAAAAATTTATGAGACGCCGTAACGGTAGAGATGCTGATTGTATGAGTTTGAGTAAAATGTACCTAATCGTCTGTAAAGGATGTGAGGGCGAATAGTCTGGCGAAACGGGTAGATCACTCTCCATCCGTTTAAAAGAACACCTATTGGGTAAATTCAATTTCAAAGCAAACACTCCACGCATCGGCGCGTGAAACTCTTAATACGCCTTGAATTAAACCATAATGATGCTGAAATGCTTGAAAAAATCCGGACCGCAGGTTTCTGCGGTGTGGAACGAACGCGCTAGTACCCTTTCCGGTGGCTCACGCGTTCACCACTTCGCCATGTGCGCCTTTGTTACGCCTGTCTCTTTCAATGCTTATTTGACGCTTTCAAAAAAAAACCTGCTCCTTTTTCAAGACACAATAATTATTGACAGAACAACAATCGATGAAATAGAAAGATGCTAATCGATGAGAAAACCAAACGAAAACATCTGCGTCATACCGTGTTTCTAGGTCTGCACTTCCAACGTTAGATGGGCCTCTTTCGGATTTGATATTCATGCTGACTCACGTCATATCATAATAAATGCATAGTTAAGATCGTGAGAAGAAAACGTCTGCTTGAATTTCTCTCTAACAAGTTAAATGTCGTCTTAGAAAACGGTCATTAAGAGAAAGTGGTAGGGTGAAAACGTGCCGAAAAAGGATGTATATTTGATGTTTGATGTATATTTGAATAAGGGAAATCTTAAATGGGAAGGAACTATAGTGCTGGGAAGGTTACGGAGATCCGTAAGTGCAACCTCAGTGTAGCTCACCATTTACTACATTAAAATAGCCTCTTGCGATGAGACTCAATGCAACAACCGCTGTATCCAAAAGAGTATTGAGGACGGCGATACACGAATTTTACTTCAACACATTTGACAATTGAGTTCACCCTTATTCACTTCATATCTGCAAGGCAGATATGGCAACCAGCATTGTTGCATTGAGTCTCATCGCAAGAGACTATTTTAATGTAGTAATTGGTGAGCTACATTGAGGTTGCACTTCCGGATCTCCGTAACCTTCCCAGCACTACAGTTCCTCGCCATTTAAGATTTCCCTTATTCAAATATACATCAAATATATACCTAACATGTGTGTACGTATGCAATGAGCGTTTATTTTCAAAAAGAATCAATTCGTCTGTTACTTCTGCACGCGAGAGTGGTGCAGAAGTAACAGACGAATTGATTCTTTTTGAAAATATACGTCACTTAACTAAAACTGTAAAAATTCCATGTCTTAGAAAGCAAAACTAAACCTGTTGTTTATACGGGGCGATCCTTACAAAGCATATATATATGTATAAACTAATGCACACATATATGTGCATACATATATACGAGCATATGTATATATATGCGTATAGATTATGGTACATACATGTATATATATATCACGCTTGATTGAACAGACAAGCGAAACGAAGGAACCGCATGGTGTGGTGACGAACGTTAAGACACATTGAAAATGGAAGGAACTCAGCGATGAACTCACGATTATCGCTGTTTAGACATCCCTTTTATGCCAACAATGCAACCAATGTATTCGTAGTGAGAAAATTGGTACCAGACTTCTTTGGAAAGACAACAGCACTAACTTGATATATGGGTAGGATACCACGGACCACATATCCACTCAGTTGCCTTCAACGATGCTGGTGAAGTCGAATGCGTGGTCCATCTCTCTTGGATTGATCAACGCCGAACACTTGACCCTCTACCCATCATAAGATATTCTTAACTTTTCTTAAAAACCTCATGTTGTTTCAGTTGTATAGTTAATTACTGAATGCATTCGAAAAAAAACTTAATTATAACACTTGATTCTTGATACTTGTATGGCCCGTTCTCACTGGATGTGCGGGCGCCAGCATAACCTCCAATTTTCGAAGATTTGCTTGTTAATCCATTATGGTTTCCCGGAATCCCCAAGTCATCAGTCTGGCTAAGGTCTGGTCCAGGTCTTCACCACTACAGGCAGTCCCAGCCCCTGTGGATCAGAGAGAGCTTTGCCTCCATGCGACTTTTAGACCAGGACGGTGGTGGATCTTAGTATTGGTTTACTCTTAGCTAGGCTTTCTGATTAAAGCGTCGGACTCTTTTCAGTCTGGGAAACCTTGCCATGGGATGATTCCCGGCTGTACATCGCAGTCTGACACCCAGGAACACTCTCCATTCGTGATGAGGCGGTAAGCCGTTGGGAGGATCTTCTAATTCAATTCTCCAATTTTTTTTCTGGTTTGTATCTTTTTTTTCCATCTGCACGATCCTTCCAACGCTTCATAGGCTTTCAAAATGTGAAATGTCATTTGTGAGAAAAAAGCTGAAGCACAGAGTGGCGACCACAAATGGCGACTGTATTTCCAGACTACAGTAGACGCTATCATACCATTATTGTTATTATTATTGCAATATTATAGAAGGCTTTTTATAGATAAGAACATTACACAGTGACCATAACATTCATTGTTTCCTTTCTCCTTTTAGTGATTCAATCAGTGAAAGTTACTACCTGTGACAAATCTTCTCAACGTTACATGAAGTTACTGTCATCGGATTTCGTTCAGTGAAAAGTGCTCATCATGAAAACCTGAAAAGTGGAAAAAGGAACATCGAATAATAAGTATAAGTAAGCATAAGTATAAGATTGTCACGTATAGTAAAGTGGTCGGAGGCGGTCAGCAATACAGACGGAATCGATTCTCTCGTCCCTGGCCCACCAAGCCTTCCAATTCTCTGGGGTCGGCAAATTGGTTCCAGACTTGTCTAAGAGGATATCAGCACTGGCTTGATACATTAGTGGACCACCGTGAGTCATTGTAAAGGTCAGATATGCATTCAGTCATCTCCAACGATGCTTAATGAAGTCGGATACATGGCGCATCGCTAAGGTATTGATACACGCTGAGAGCTTTATCCTTCCATCCTTCTACAGGTATAAGTAATAGGAAGGCGTAGTATAGGTTCACATGTAGGTATAAATGCAGTTCGTATAAGTTTACAAATTTTTCTACAATCATCATTTTTTGTTGGAAAGCTTTACTTTTTTATGTTACAGACAATATTATGGCTTCTTAGAATTTTTTTAAACACATTGGCGACGACGCTGATTTCTTCTCGGCGGACACTAATTAACTTAACCAGTGATGATCGTCGAAATCGAAAAAATCGAAGGGGAAAACCTCGATAAGTCGGAGAAATCAAACTACAACGCTAAAAGAAAATAGGGGTAAAAAACGGCAATGAGGTACCAAATACATCTACGAAACAGTCATGACAATAAGCATAGATGAAGTAAGAGGAAAAGCTAATAAATCTATCACCTAAGATGTCGTCGTACGCCTTGAAAATTCGAAATGGAGCGTTACCATTTATCAAATACCCCTTAAACGATGCTCAGTTTTTATTCATCCTTTGACAAGTTAACACGAGGTTGCTGCCAAACACTTTTTTGGCTAACGCTTTGACGTCTTCGTCATCTTCAGAGCCGATGATCCGAGTCGATGCTCCACAATCCTTCGCATTCTCGATGTCGTGCCTTCGTGGCTGTATCGAGTCGGATCTTATTCAGTGGAGCACCGCTTAAATAAAGCAACCACACTCGACGATCTCTTTTATGCAGGGCAGTTGTTGCCGGCAGTGATTTTCCATTGTTAAAAATTTTGGAAGGCGTGTAGCGCAGTGGTCGGGAAAGCCCTGCAGTGCACATGGGATCGGTCCCCGCGCCCCAAGCTCACCAAGCCTTCCATACCTCCTGCGTTGTCAACTTGGTAACAGACTTTTCTGGAAGGATATCGACACTGGCTCGATTGATCAAGAAGCCACAGCGAGTCACTATAAGTGCCAGATATGAATTCAATTACCTCCAACGATTCTTAATGAAGTTGAATGCATGGCGCATAGCTCAACGATTGATCAATGCTGAGACCTTCCTATTAACGACTTGTTTTTAATTAAGGATATTCCTAAACCAACTCTGCTCTAACCTCTATGTGACTAATAAACATGTTTTCCATTAGTAGTAAGCTAAAACGAGGTTGATAAAGAGTTTTATTAGGTTAAAGAAACGTCGGTTTTTGAAATACTGTTGCCAGCTGATGCTGATTCCAACTTTGCGCAATGGATTGTGCGAAGGACTGTGGACCATCGACTTGAATCATTCGGCCTGAGAAAGACAAAAACGTCGAAACTCTAGCCGAATAAAGTTTTTTTTAATCTAAATTGTGTTAGCTTATCAACAAAACATTATGTGTTGATGAATCACACTGAGGTTAAAGGAAAGTCGATTTTCGAAATACTTCATTTGGAATTGGTTCTGTTTTCTGTTACTTACCTTCTCGGAGCCATGGACGGCCCGTCCTCAATGATTGTGCGGACCCCAGCATATTCTCCATTTTTTGGAGTTTTACTGGTCTAGCCATTGTGTATCTCCGGACTCCCGAGGTCAGCCTAGCCAGGGCCTGCCTCAGGTTGTCCCCACCACAGGCAGCCGCCACCCTTGTAGAGCACAGGAAGAGTTACCACCTTGCGACTACTTTGATACCAGGACGGTGGTAGATCCTGGTATTGGTTCACACCTAGCTACGCTTCCTAGTGCAAAAGCCGGACTCCTTTTCTAATTGGGAGAATCCGCTGGAGGGATGAATCCCATCGCTGTGGACCGCAGCACACCACCTAGGAACACCTCTTACCCACGTTGAGGTGGTAAACAGTTGCGAGGTTCTTCTATTATAACCAAATGCAAGTTTTATCAATCCTTTTGGGGTAAGTAAAGGCTGGATTCACTAATTTTAAGCATAACGAGGGAGTAATAAAATTCAGGTCCATGTAATTGTTATAGTATTGATTGTGATGGTATTTTTGTTTGTCATAGTATTAATTGTGATAGTCGTTGTTATTAACGAAATGGGAGCGTGTAGCGCAGTGGTTAGAGGTGCCCAGGAATACATCTTGGTTCGATCCCGTTCTAGTGGCTCGCCAAGCCTTTGATCCTTCCTGGTTCGAAAAATTGGTATAATAGCTTTTCCTGAGGTTATCAGAACAGACATGATACATTGGTAGGGCACCTCAAGCTATTGTATAAGCCACATATGCATTCACTCACCTCCAACGATGTTCAATGAAGTCGAACGCATGGTGCTTACGTCTGTGATTGATCAATGCAGTGAGCTTTTCTTTATTCATAATGAAGTTCTGTTTAGCTGCTAAACAAGAGAGTGATTGTTTTGAATTAGATAATCTGAAATTTTACCTCCATATCATAAACTGTTGGCTTGTAAGTTTTCCAAACGAACAGCTCTCTAACACATAATAAACTTTAACTTGTTCTGATTTTGCATAGCACAGCTTATCCTCCACCTACAGTTTATAATTCTAATGAAGCTGAGTTGTGCCCTGGAGTGTCGAGTTTTCGAGACCTAGGTGCCGCCTTAATTGAACGAGAAACAATGTTTTGAAGTTCCCCATGAGCTGAACAAGCGAATGTTTAATTGAATTGTGGCGTGTGGTGAATATTAGATCTTTGGTAAAAGGTGACGACGTCCAGAGCTGTGATTTGACCAGGATGTGATTTTTGAACAATGCCTACTTCGAACTCCGCAATTTTTGAAAATGACGTAATCTACTTCATATTTTTTAGTAACGGTCAAATCATCTAACTGAGGAAGTATATGCAACCTCATACGTCTAATATCTCATGTCATAGAACAGTAGCGAGTTGGAATGGGAAACTACGTCTCATCCACCATGTTCACTGGACTTTTCTCTAACTTGCCAGCGTCTTCTAATTGTCTCGATAACCAATAGGTAGAAGAAATTTCAAGAACCAAAGTGCAGTAGAGTGCAACCTCGAAGAAATGGTTGCTTGCAGGGGTCCAGAACTCTATCTGGTTATTTTCCAGAATATGCGACTTGCTACTTAGATATCAAGAATGTGTGAAACTTATTTGTTTTCCTTCGACAAATAAATTTGTATTTAAGCCGAGTTGGTATTCGGAAATTGTCATTCAGAATTCGTAGTGATTTTCTTTGACGCTAAGGTTGTCCTAATCATATTTTTTTTCGCGTCTAGGGCTTTTATTTTCTATGGCTCTTGGCTCCATGCTTCGGGTTACTTTGATTCTAAAGAGGCTTAAAGCAAAAACTGAGCTGGTGGTAGGCAACTAAGGGTCACAGTGCCTATTGTCTTCTCACGCCGGTATTCAACCTACTCAATGTCTTAAGGAGATACCAGTAGTTGATCGCTATTTCCTAATCGCTTTCTTAGCAGCTTTTAACCACAATTGTCCCTTTCTTTTCCAGTAGTGGTCGAGTTATTGCGGTTAACATAAGCAAAGTCTTCATCGATGGTTACTTCGCTGCAACCTTTCTTATTAGGTTTCACTGCTCGAACGACACGGTAAGCGTCATATTTTTTTTTACTCAGCACCTTCATAAAAAATCTGACGATTGGTTCGGTCGATCTCAGGCTAGGAACTTGAGCCGTATGAAACCGACTCATCAGCAATGCGTCTTCAGCCGTTATTATTAACAGCAATTACATGCTGATTTCATCGAATTCTAGGCGTTTCAACATACTTAACAACAAATCCGACTTTTAATCGTCAGTTAAAGTTAAAATTTCAGATGTCCCCTCTTGTTTGATATAAGATGCTCTCAGCACCGTTTTATCGTTAGTTCTAAAAAATCTTCTTTTTCTCTACGTAATGTAAAGGTTTTCGTTCAATGCGGTAAACTACGTAAAATCACATGGTGTAAAAGGAGGGGGCGACGTTAGGTGCTTGTCCGCCTTACTAGATGCAAAGTCCTTCGAAAGCTCTCGAAGTCTCGCGATTTTTTCTTCAGAGCTGCGCAACTAATTCTATCATCATGTCAAATTTTCACCAATTTTCATACAGCAATAGTATTCCGACATATTCATTCTGCGGTGTTTGATTGGCTGTGTCAAAAACGAAACGTCGCTCGTGGTTACCGTCTTCTTAAGATCCCGCCGTCGACCAGTTCATCCAACGGTGCTGTCAAAATCTACCAGCATGCGATTAACCTAAATGATGTATAATGTAGTGAGACGTACGTGCCGTATCCTTTTCGAAAAGTAGCTGATTCGTATAATTACGCTTCGTACACTGTTCCTTCAATCCGGTTGAGAATAAGTTAAGTAAAGCTTTAGCAGAAAAGAGACTGCAGCAGATTGAGGGATAGTTGCACCCGTCATGAGATATTCCCTTCTTATGCAACACCAAGATCTTGTTAGTATTTCGCTTACCAGGATCCTAGCCTTCTCACAAAAAACGTGCTTAATGACAAGCCAATGGTTTATAATGGTTACGATAGATTCTTCATTTGTAAGGACTTGATCCTAACCGTATTGGTCATTGTAAGATTCTCCACTCACAAGTTGATATGTCAGACTACAGGTTAAAGAACAGTCGGAACGACATATTAAAACTTCATCATCTGATATTATGACGGCAGGATATGGCTGTCGGAGATATCAGAATAGAATTTGTGTACGATATTCTATACCGCCTTTCTGAAAGTAGTGAGCGGAATGTTTCCTGCGGAGGTTGAAGCTTTGTCGCTCAATGTAATCCTACTCATTACGTAGGGCTCCAGCAATCTCACGCTTGCGTGCAATAGATAGAGAATTCCTATAGACCGAAGCTTTTTGGCGACTATTCCATCTTCGGCTTCCATGACTCTAACGTTAAAGCATTAAATAAGCCGGTTGTATTCAGCATAATTAGGGGTGCGTGCAGCGCAGTGGCTAGAGATGCTCTTAAATACGCATGGGAACGATCTGCACATCAGGATCACCAAGCATTCCTTCCTTGTGGAGTCGTCAAATTTGTAAGGGAGTTGTATAGAAGCTTAGCAGCACTGATTCCATACATCAATAAGCGGCCGCGATTAATTATCTAGACGAGATAAGCATTCAATCACCGCTAACTATGCTTAATGACGTCGAATGCAGGCATATCCCTTAAAAAATGATCATCGCTGGGAGTTTTATCCTCTAAAAGGAAAGTTGATACTATACTATGTGGCAAGCGACAATATGAAACTCTTAGTATTTTCCAAAGCATAATTTCCAACAAAATTTCTTTTGTAACATTGTTCTGGAGCGGTCAGGTAACTGATTATGGGATACCTGTGCGATTTGCAACCATCGCATGAGTTACTATAGTCTTGGAAGGATTCGGACTTTAAAGTAAAATACTGTCTCAGCACGTCTATATCACCTTTCTATGAAAGAGAGTTCATGTTCTAACTGCATGTAGCGTACCAATGAGGAAAGTAGTTTACAGGTACTCACGTTCCTGCCAAGTCCATATAGGAATTCAAGCACCTTTTCGTTGGCGCTTGAAAAGCAGTAACACAGATCGAAAAAAGTGCTGAAACTCACACCATACCTCGAGACGTGTCGTTTAAATAAGACTGTGATTTGCAATGTTTAACGTTTTGTTTTCTGCCTTTCTATAATTTTCATGGCAGGTTACTAAGCGAAATACAACCACAACGTTGCTGAGATATTTGCAAAACTCTGGCACGTCTCTCAGCTATTTCTATCGATCTTTTTGCCACAGCAATCACCCGTCAGCGGGGTTGAACAAACAAAGGACCCGCATGGTGTGGTGGTGAACGCGTTACTCCCCGGAAAGGATAATAGCGCGTTCGTTCCCCACCATAGACACCTGCGGTCCAGAGTTTTGCAAATATCTCAGCAACACTGTGATTTGCATCAAAAGGTGAATACGATAATTCTGTTGTTTTCGGTAAACGAAATTGTGCAGTAAAAACTTGTAAACCCTAAGAAGAGGGTAATGGGAGAAAGAGGTAGTTACAAAGTCGATGAAATGCTGCAAAAACTGGTTCTCGTGCCTTTAGACATGGCCAACAGAAAAGTCTACCTTGCACAACTGCGCTCGACCACTTATTGCATGTTTAACGCATGAGAGGCCGAAGGTGTTGTGTTAGGAAGTGTTGCTTAGCCACTGTACTCATCTGAATTTTTGCATGCTTAGTGCCACCTTTTCAAGCACCTTTTTAACTAATTGTATGGAAACATTTCAACAATCCAGCCGCTGATAAAGAAATCGTCGCCAAATTCGTCGCTCGCAGACCGTCAGAGGTTCTATTACTGGGATAAGTAAACCAGCACCTCACTGGTGGAAATGTGTAAATTCCATGGTCCTTATTTTTACAAAATTTTCTTCCTTTAATGCAGTTATATTTACAGCAGTCTGGTACACTATATAATTAAGATTATAAAACCATGCATTCTTCCTTCATGTTCAACAAGAAGTTCGAAGATGGCTTACATTGCGGAGTCATTCGACACGTTGGTGTACAGTACGGTAACGTCGAAAGTCTTCATCACGTATGCGTTATTAGGAGACGCGTTGCGTAGATGTTCTAGGAACATTTGGGTGTTCGCGAGGTGAGCTGGAATGTGGTTAAGCAACTGGGTAAGTATCAGGCTTGAAAACCAGGTTGTTCTATCCGTTGGCCCGTCTACACAGCTGATGATCGGTCTAACCTTAAATGATGACGAATTGGTTGACGCATGATCATCAGGTGATACCAACTTGTGTGTTTTAATAAGTAGGTAGAGGACGGGACATGTTGGTCTATCGATTTGAAAGTGCGAAATAACCGATGATTTTAAACCCGCAGCCTTTGCCTGACTGACCCATTGATGAATAGGGTGAAAACGGCTTCGTTAATAGCCCAAAAAATATAATTTTGTTGTATTTAACAAAACCATTTACACCTGAAACGCTGTGTAATGTGCTTCAATAAAAGTTCAAAACTCGCTCAATAAAAGTTTTTGCTACTTTTAGCCAGTCTTACATTTTTATCATCACTTTTATTACCATAAGCTCCTTTCTCACAGCATAAATGTTAGTTGGCCCAGAAATTCGGCTCACCTTCGTTAACCGTGACTGTGATTGTGCGTCGAAGAACAGATCGGCACTAGGAATGAGGCGTAAATGCTCGACTGTTTAACTAAATTATTCACATTATTTCTTTTTCTACTGTTTACTGTCTCTCCATGGTAAGCGAATATTCACGAGTGCCCTGTTGTTGCGATCTGTAGCATCATCTCGACATGCTGAATAACTGCGTGAACGGGTTCAAAAGCCAAAGGCTAATTTGTTTATATGAGTACACATACAAGAGGTTGATAAAACAGTGGTAGTGATGCCAGTCTTCAAAACTGTGGTGCTGGTCCAATCTTGCTCCGGTCTCACCAAGCCTCTCATTCCTCCAGGGTCGGAAACTTGGTACCGGGAAGACTTATCCGGGGAGAAATCACTTCTGCAATCCAATTAGGAACGCTCCAGCCCGGCTATCTCAGAACTTGGGAGAGAATCGACTCACTTATCATTCTATGACATTCAAGAGAAAATAAAAGTCATCAAGCAGCTGCCGATGCGACACGTAAAAGCTGCAACGCATTAGTGGATTATCGAAGCGAAGAAACGAATTGAATATGAGTAGTTCTGGAATCCTCGTGGTAGATGTTAAAACGAAAAAATAAAATAATACTGCCTATTACTATGTTTTTCACGGTGGGGTATGATGTGAAGCGCAACCACTATGATGTTGAGGTATTTTCAAAACTTGAACCCCAGGCCAGATTCGAAGGCACAGTTACCCTTTCCGCGCTAACATGTGTCACGCAATGCACAATTGAGACCGCTGCTTTTCCTTGCGATGCTATCAGCTCGTCAACGGAAAGGGTAGTCACGGTTTTCGGATCTGGTTTGAAGTCTAAGTTTTGAAAATATCTTAACATCATAGTGGTTATATATACATACGTTTTTATACATGATCCGTCTTCATATCTACTGTTCGGGTCTCAACACTTCTATTTGATTCGTTTCCTCACGTTCGCTATCGCATCAGGTCTTCGGATTTTGCGTACAGAGTTGAGTTGCTGCTTGAGGATTTTCGATCTTCGTTATGAATGTCGTTACACCGATTCTGTTATCTAGACGCCGGTTCTTGGATGACATGCTAAAGCGTACCTAAGTCTCGTGGACCGGATTGAGCTTACCGCACATGACTGATACTAGTTCACCGATCTCGTGCATGGACGTTTATTTTCCGACATCGAATCAAGTCTTCTATCTATTGAACGCCGTCATTACCATTCACTGCTACTTAATACATATGTATGTTTGCGATCTATGACTGCTGCAGAATGGTTATGCTAAAACTCCAGATAGAGTGCTTCACTATGCTTTAAAAATTCTATTGTTGTTCTATAACGCACTCAGTACTCCATAGAAATATGTTAGGCGTTTATCACTGGTTCAGTATTTTGTGCTGCTGGTTGAAAAATTATTGTACTGAACTGAAAATCGCGAGGACTATGTTGGCGAAAAAGAACCTTTTATAACTTTTCGTATGAATACTTTAATGATGGAACGATCATTATCAGCTTTGTTAAAACTGCATCCGTGTAATACAAACGAGTTTCTTCTGAATGGAGGCAGAGATATGTGTACAAAAAAAGCAAAAAAGTAATCAGTCAGTGCGATTTCATGTTCTCGTCCTCCCGCAATATTTATCTATTTCTTAATATAAGAATTCTTCCAGTCCACTAGTTAGCACGTCTTGGTAGGCAAAAATAACGTAGCATTTTACATGTACCTTTACATTCACTTCGTAGCATGGAGTGCATCGTAATGCACGGTAGCTAACGCCTCTTACGTGTCTCTCAATGAACTGCTGCCCAAAAGTTCATATGTGCGCCGGAGGCAGAATGGTTAGAGATGTGTTGCGAAGCACGCGTCACTCGCGTGATTTCACTTCAAGGCAGTAGAGTTTCCATCAGTCCACAGTAGTCAAATTAACAATAGAGTTGAAATGAAATAAAATGAAATAGAAGAGTAAAAAACGAATGAAAACAAGTAATTTTCGCAGAAGAAAGAAAAACGTCTTCTCCTCCTTGATATCCTTTCTCTTCGCATGTTTCCAAAAACCTTCAAGATTCAGACTAATCGGAGAATCTGACTGCAGATTTAAATGAACACTGCTTTGTTTTTGTTTGCAGTTAGATAACTAGTTATCTTCGAATATCTTATGATGGGTAGAGGGTCAAGTGTTCGGCGTTGATCAATCCAAGAGAGATGGACCACGCATTCGACTTCACCAGCATCGTTGAAGGCAACTGAGTGGATATGTGGTCCGTGGTATCCTACCCATATATCAAGTTAGTGCTGTTGTCTTTCCAAAGAAGTCTAGTACCAATTTTCTGACTACGAATAGATTGGCAGCTTTGTTGGAATAACAGGGATGTCTAAACAGCGACAGTCCGTGAGTTTCAGGGCACTTCCAACGACTACGCTATACCCCCTACCTTCAAATATGATATAGAGATAAAAATGTAAAAGATATGTTCGACTGTCTATTAACCTCAGCACTGATCGATGAATTTCTTACATTTTCGATGTATCTTAACCTTTTTATTTACTGTCTACTATAATTTCTTACGGTAGGGTATCACGTGAAGTGCAACTGAGAGATGTTGAGACATCCGCGGAACTTCGGACCGCAGGTGTCTGCGGTGGGGAACAAACGCGCTATTGTCATTACCGTGTAATAACGCGTTCACCACCACACTATACGGTTCCTTCCTTTCGCTTGTCTGTTCACTCAAGGAGGACATTTATATATATATATACAAGTGTGTACATGTAACTATTCCTATATATATACATATATATATACGTACATATGCGCATATGTATACATATATATGCATAGTAATAAGAGCCCTGCTATCTAAGACATGGAATTTCTACAGTTAGGTAAGTGACGTATCTCACCACTCTCGCGCCCAGAAGTAACAGACGAAGTGATTTTTTTTCTGAAAATAAACGATTATTGCATACGTACACACATGTTAGGTATATATTTGATGTATATTTGAATAACGGAAATCTCAAATGGGAAGGAACTATAGTGCTGGGAAGGTTACGGAGATCCGTAAGTGCAGCCTCAGTGTAGCTCACCATTTACTACATTAAAATAGCCTCTTGCGATGAGACTCAATGCAACAACTGCTGTATCCAAAAAAGTATTGAGGACGGCGATACACGAATTTTACTTTAACACATTTGACAGTTGAGTTCACCTTTATTCACGTCATATCAGGAAGGCAGATATCGAGGATTGACAGAGCACTGGACGACGGTTGCAATATGAGCGATTTAGGTCTCAAAATGGATTCATTAAGATAGGCCACGTACACACGTTAACAGGTCCCACTGACGTTTCACGAAATGATAGGAGACTTATCTATTCTCACTTTTATTGAATTAATTTAATGTGGACATCGACTTATAATGTTTCGGCATTCTTCGTTGCTATTTCTTTCCCATGGTAAGTTTGGGGAGGTCCTGTTATTTAGAGTACAACCATACGGATGCTGAAATATGAGCGAAACTCGTAGCCTCAGGTGTGCTTGAATTCCGAGATAAGGCAGTTGATGCTCCGAGTTTTGTCCCAATCTCAGTACTCCTTATGGTTGATTTCTGCTCATTTGGGACATCTGTAGTCATAGAAACTCTGGGCAATGTGGGTGTCTCCGCTCAGTGTATTCTTCATGAGCTATATAAAAATTTTACCACAAAAATGTTACCGTTCTGCAACGATATTGACATAGGTGTAAAAAGAAGTGTTAGGCAAGACGATCTTCCGCAAAATTATTCACCACACTATGGAGAACGTTGCGCGAGCACACTGGAATGGAACAATATGGGAGTGAAAATCGATGGTCCGTACCTATACCGCATTCTCCTTGTTGATGAGATCGTCGTATCTTAGCCGATTTCTAGAATAATTTAAAAAAAAAAGACCTTCGCCTTAATTTCAATGAGATAATATTCGTGGGAATTGAATTCTCTGTGATATCCCATTCATGTTAATGAGAAAGAATATTTCCGAATGCTCTAGGTGTGTCTATCTGCGGTAGCATATCAAAATGATGAATGGCGTAAATCCAGAAATGAAAAGGAGGAAGCAAGCGGTTTGGAGAGCTTTGGAAAACGTTGAACGTGTTGTGTGGAGAGCTAAGAACGCGTGGTTCCATGCCCACCTTCTAAACTCCTTTATTTCTTCTTCTCTTAAATTCGCATTGAAAAACTGGTGGTTGCACAAGAAGAATGAAAAATTGTCACCTAACGCTTAGTCGAGAGGATGGGGCAGGGTGTTTTCCGAATCATGCAATTGAAAGAGATCCGATCTTCCACCTAATCCAATAATCAGATAGGCGATTTCGCGCCTCAAATTGTCGAAGTTCTCTGTGGAACACGTGATGCATTCAAAGGACCACCAGTTGACAGGAGCTATCGCGTACTTCCTTGGATACTTGGATGGTCCGTCTTCACCAGTTGTGCGACCCGCAGCACTTTTGCCAATCTTTTCTTTCTCTCCTAGCCGTCATCTATGGTGGCGGTTTTGTTCCAGAATGGTAGCGCGTACGAGTATCATGCCGCGATCTGTTAAATAACTATAGTTTTGGGTCCAGCTGATTAATTTCGTTTACGAACACGTCCGCTCATCGTGTTGGTGGTCGTCCAAGGAAACGTTTGCATTCTTTTGGAGTCCACTCTACTGCTCTTTTCGTCCATCTGTTGTCTGTTTTTCTCATTATGTGACCGGCCCATCTATGTTTCGCTATCGATGTATCCTCGAACATGTGACAGATTTCGACGTTCAGAGAATGGCATTCCGGCTACATATTGAGAGTGCCGGTTTTATTTTAGAAGACATCGCTCAAGACCTCTGTGAATAGTGTGGATTATTCTTGATGTAGTTGAAGTATCAGCCCAGGTCTCTGCAGCATAAGCGAACCGTTGAATCGAAAAGGTGAGCGCAGACTTTCGGGTCCTTCAGTTGGACGGTCGATCTTTTGAGTTATTGAGAGACTTTATAATCTTGTTTATCAAACGCAATATATTATGTCATTTCTTAATTTACGCACAAGGTCATGTTTCGGCGGCCTGGAAAGGTCAAGTTGACTGCAATCTACCCGGTTCAACACCTCCATAACCAAACGTAGAAAATGCAGGAACAATACTTTAGTCGGATTGAGCACTGTAATCATTGAACACTAGAACATGAAATACTGTGCTCTTCAATGTGATTGAAATTTTGGTTTAGTATTTTCTCTGTTTGGTTATGGCGATATTTTTCCGGGTAGACTGTCGTCAGCACGAACTTTCCAGGCTCTGAGGAAGGCGAAACCCGCCAAAACATCAGCTTGTGCGTAAATAAAGAAATGAAATAACATCTCGTGTTGCTGAACAAGAATATGAAAATTTGTTAACCTTACGTATAAAAAATTACATCTGCCAAAACTGCCTGTCGGATTTTTCTCCCTATAATGTTTCGAATCAATCACGTTCCTTTTCCATCACTATTTCCAGTATCTTCCTTTTGACCTTTGCGTTCACAATTTAGCTTCCTAGATTTCATTAAGTGATTTCCAGAGATTTTTGCTTTTCTGTTGCTCATTAACAACAGCGACGCCTCTCTTCCAAGACGAATCTCCTTGTGTGCGTCTTGAGCTTACGACTTTTAAAAAATTTCTTTTTTAGCGTCACGCTGTGTTGACGATTAAGTGCTTGTAGGTAACGTTTTCTTTAATGGCTAAACGATGTTATGGTTCATCGGTTTGATATGGCTCGAATTTCTTCGCCATTCGCTAATGAGTATGACCTCCCAGAGCGGATGCATCTTCATAGTCCAATACTCAACATAGCCAAAAACCCTGTAGAACGAATCTTGCCCACTTTCATGCGTATTTTCCCCATTTCGTTGAATCACTGTGTTTATGGCTTCCACAAGCCACATATCACAATTCACAAATAATACCTTGGACAAATCGTTTAGTAATAGCGCAAAATTTGCCCTAAACCTTACCAAAACTCGAAAACTTAAGACCCTCTACCGTGAAATTTATCGTGAAATCGGTTTCAGAATGGTAAATAGTCCGAAATCATTTTTCTTGCCTTCCATGTTTGATTTTATCCTTCTTTTTATTCAGATAATTTCCTCATTTGAGTTACCAAGCTGACTTAGATGACATTTTTATGTGCTTCTCCTTAACACATTCTAACTGTCTCTACTTCTTAGAATTTCATGTTATGCAATTTTTCTACCAAACTTTTTTTTATTTTGATAACGAGTTGAAACATATAAAGCAGCTTTTGGTCTCAGCGTCACGTTCTGGCCGAGGGCTCTTTTTTGCTTCAAACTCTAATGTCAAACAGCTGTTCAAATAAGGGCTTGAAATTTTTTTTCTATAACTGTAAGCAAAGGCTATCATAAGGCTATAATTCTCTCAATTGTTTTTGAATATAAATAAGAAGGCCACAGAGCTTTACATAAATAGCCATAGCCAAATTCCTGTTAACTTAATAATCCAAGAAAGTATCTTCTTCGATTCTTAGCTTTCTGTAGTAGCAACTCTAGTACAGCTCA
This sequence comes from Angiostrongylus costaricensis, assembly GCA_900624975.1. NCBI lineage: Eukaryota > Metazoa > Nematoda > Chromadorea > Rhabditida > Metastrongylidae > Angiostrongylus > Angiostrongylus costaricensis. The sequence goes on from UYYA01000281.1 coordinate 21,257, forward strand.
AAGAGAGCTATCTTGAGCTTCCAAGGGAGAAAAAATTTAACTCCCACGTCTGACTTTCTATTAGCCTCGGTATTGATTGAATAATTCTTTCTACTTCTGTTCAGCAAACACGAGGTGTTATTTCATTTTTTGATTTACGTGCACGTTGACGTTTCGGAGGATTTCGCCTTCCTCAGAGCCTGGAAAGGTCAAGGTCAAAAACTTTAACCATTTAGCAGATTGCGGGTCAAATCGAGCTTTCTCTCAGGCAATTCAAGTGTGACGTACCAAATACTGCTTAAAACTGTCGAAGCTGTGCATATGTCATGCTGGTTGTTCAGTAGGTGGGAATGGGAGAGCACTTCTTTTCATAGTTTTAAAATTGTTCTCATTAACATATTATCGCAGATACGCGGTTGGGAGTGGGGGGGGAGGGGAAGGGGGAGCGGGGAGCTTCCGTTCGGATATCCGTTGTCAACAAAAGGAAATTTTACCTCTTATATATTGCAAGACTTGTTCGTGATGTTTTGCACTAATTCTGTAAAGTTATAGATCATCTTTATGCTGACTTACTATTATACGAAGTCATATTGGGTTTGAAAACGTAAATTGAGCTATCCATGATAATCCTAGAATTTATTACATGCTTCAAATAAGATAGAAAGAGCCAATAATTCACGATTAAATAAAAGAAAATGTTGCAAAGTAAAATATCTCAATCATTCTTTAATAGCACCTACGATTTAAGATCATTCTGAACCCTATAGTAAAAGACTATTTTTTCGTCGGTGAGTGTAGAACGCAAGACCGTAATTGACATATTTTCTTCAGTATTATAGCCTCAGAATGTATTCCAAGTCTTCCTAGTGATAAATTTTTTGTGACTACTCTCATCGTGAACCATGTTGACGTACTTTACTAAGCCAGTGTCAACTGGACGCAGTTCAGTTCCAAACAAATGAGAAACATTGTAAAGCAGTGAACACTATGTGCACCAAGTATCAATAGGTTTTCGTTTCAGTTTTCGGGTAGACTGATCGGCTTAATAGCAGCCTAAATAATTCCGCGGGTTATTTTTTCTGTCACGCCTAAAATCTGCGCCCTGGTGGCGATCGTTCGTGTGAAGGCTTTTGTGTAACAAATAGACATGGGTATGGACAGAAAGTGAGCTTCTGCAGGTTCACACAAACGCAAATGGTTTTTGAAATTCCGATTAGTGAACTTAACTAAGAACTAACGTGTACCGGTAGTGACTTGCCATCCTGGAACCAAGCTGACTCTAAGAAATAGAACCTTCCAAGCAACAAAACACCAGTCAGAGAGGAATGGGGTATGTGAGCATCCATCCAAGTAATCACATTTCTATACTTATTACTTACTACATATCCTACTAGCCATTTTCTAACGAATAAAGTCAATGCTCATTAGCAGTCGTTTCACTGAGTATTTTTTTGGCCTCATGCTAGTGAAGGACATGGCGTCGTTCCTTCGGTTGTTTAATTATTTGTTATGTAACACTTTTTTCTGATCCTCAATTTACAATGATTTTGTGCTCGTCGAATTGGCGAATTGGTAGTTTCAGAGCAATACAATCCGCGCGCTCTGGTTAATGAATTCCAACATGAAGAGCATGGTGCCATGGGATCGTTGAACTGCAAGGACAGCACAGCACAGATGTGGAAAAAGTTTCGTACTGTAGCTATGTTTTTGTATAAAGGAAAGTTCTCGAAGTCGGCGGCCATCATCAACTGAAGACCATTGTCTAAAGGCCATGATTGCAGTTAACTCTCTAAAGACAAGTAGAAAGGTTAAAGATGAGCTGAACTTTAATTATTCAACAGACAGCCTGTTGCCATCAAAAAAATATTGGGAGGATGAAAATGCTCAGTAAATGGGTACCACATGATTTTACGATTTCCAAAAGCATATTAAAATTTGTTCTGTAGTGCTTTCAACAATCATGAAATGAGGTTTTTCCGACAACACTGCAACGTCAAGTCAGGAACGGATCCTGTCTAAAATAGACGACGTTCACCGTATTAGCTCGTCCGAGATGCGGCTCGCAAGCGCTACCTCAGGCCAATTTTACACCAAAAGAGATTATGGTGACTGTTTGGTAGTCTGAAGCCGCATAATCCACTACACTTTTATGAATTCTAGCCAAACACCCAAAATAGAGATGTAATGTTGCAAAATCGATGGAATTCTACAAAAACCACTGCGTGTTTATGGAAACTTGGTCAGAAGACATTCCTCGTGTGGGACGACGCTATACCACCCAATGCACACTAACAAAGCAAGTTTTAAAGAAGTAACCACGAAATTCTGTCTAACCCACCCCACGGTATTCAGTCGCTTTTCGCCAACCGAATTAGCACTTTTTAAAACCACCTTGATGTCGTCTCACCGAAAAACTCTTCAATAAAAAATTCTCTTTTGAAACTACATTCAAAGATTTCCTTTCTTCTAAGACTTCAAAAAGTATGTTTAATCATCAATGGTTTTTATTTCGCTTAACAAGGCTGTGGTTGAACCGAATTATAGCTCTTTAAAGCTTCTCTTGCAAGTCGAACATCATTTTCGCGGGAACCTAATAATTACCAGGAATTGACAGACAGATCTCTTTGCCCTATATTTCCTCAGGAAAGTACAGAACACAATAAATTTTGCTTTTTTCTTTTTTTCTTTCTGGAATAGTTGGCTTTCTTAGAATAAAGGATGACCTATGCGCCTTTGCATCTGTTCCCATCGAGAAGCTAACAATTACACAGATGTCAGCAACTGTTTTTGAATAAATTGCCTTTCAGTGTCATATATACTTCATTAAGCTCTTTTCGCATCAGGAACGTCAACTGAATACCTTCTGCCTACCTATCCTAATTGTTAGAGATATACGGCCTCATTTGTCTTTGTTTGTGCTTCAGCTCGATGGTTGTCACTGTGTAAAGCTCTAGCGGGGAATTCATTACGTTTTTCCCCTTCTCTATCAGCTCCCTATCAGTACAAGAAGTAGAGAATAGGCTTCACTATATACCTTGCTTTGTGTAATAATTAAAGAAGAAATATAACAGACTTCGACTTCTTTGTTCCCACTTTTTTAGTTTTGATATTCCTAGATGACCCAGGTATTGTCCCCCAATTGAATTTTGGCGATAAATCAGTTCTGGGTGCATGCAATTTCGTATAGGCAAAACATTTTGGGCCTTCCCGATGGCAAATAATCCAACGTCAACGAGCAAAGTTTTCTATTTGAGGCGATGAGTAGTGGAAAAACATCAATCATTTCTTCGTTTTTGTTGAGCAAACGCGAGGTGTTACTATTCTTTATTCACGAATAAGCTGACGTTTCGGCGGATTTCGCCTTCCTCAGAGTCTGGAAAGATCAAGTTGATAGCTATCCACTCGGCCAGACGCCTCCATAACCAAACAAAGAAACTCTAAACCAAGATTTAAATCACACTGAACACAGCTTTGCACACTCACCGCTTTCTATGAGGCTTGCACTAAGTATGTCACGTAGAGACCAACCGCACAGAAATCATATGGAAGCATAATGTGCCTCTCCCATCAGAATAGCAGTCTTATATACTGCCCTATATCGCGCGTGATAATGAGGCATTCTTCTCTGCGGTTCATTTTCGGATTTCTGGAATTAATCCAGAATGCCTCGAGAGTTTTTTTCGCCTCGAAAGAGCGCTAAATAGGTGCGAACAACACCAAGTGGGGGCCCTACCAATAGCACCATTTCCCCCGACGCTCTTTAGACAACAAGAGCCCAATAATAAAGTTGATGTTAATTATCGGATGTTTGCGAATAAAACTCTTAAAGTCTTTAATCACTATCGCGCGAAAAGATACTGCTCAAACCTCACTCCAGTACAAAAACCTGGTATTCGAAAGGTACGAGAGCTGATAAGGTTGAAAACCATAAGACTATCCGTTAGTGATAAGAGTGGAAAGTTTGTCGTAATTCCCTCTCAGTTAGATGTGGAGATAACGAGAAAGCATCTTTAAGATGCTTCACTTTATCGCCCATCATCTGAGAAGGAATTTAAAAGTAAATACCGAAAATTAAACCACGAATGGGCCAAAATGGCAAGGGCTGCTGGTTTGAAACCATCAGTTATCTCTCAACTTAAAGTTGCCTTACCAGCACGCCCCGTCTTGTACTTACTTATAAAAACTCATAAGTTAGTATCCAGCGATGATCTTGCGTCTACCGATCCATCACTATTTAAGGTTAGACCTATCATTAGCTGCGTAGACGGACCAACGGACAGGATAACATGGTTTTAAACCCTAATATTTAACCAGTTGTTGAAACACATTCCAGCCCATCTTACGAATACCCAGATGTTTCTGGATCGTCTACGTACTGCGCAGTCCAGCAGCGCGTGCATGATGGAGTCCTTCGACGTTACCGCCCCTTAAACAAACGTGTCGAATGACTCCGCAATGCAAGCCATATTCGAACTCCTTACACGACACGAAGGAAAAATAAACATGCATGGCTTTAAGATAGAGCACCTGATGGCGCTCTTAAAAGAACGCTTGTGCTGCTCAATCTTCAAATGGTTCGGAAAGTACTACGCTCAAATAAGAGGGTTGTCAATGGGACAACGACTGGCTCCAAGCCTTGCCATTGCATTTATGTCTAAGGTGGAAGCACCGGTGACTGATCTCGGGCCGCTACTCTACTGTAGGTATGTAGACGACTGCTTTGTCCTTTGCTCAACACAAGAGGAAATGGACAAATGTTTCGAATTGTTAAACGCACAGTCAGTGTATATCAAGTTCACCCGAGAAGCGCCGAAAGAAAAATGGCTTCCATTTTTGAACGTACAAATTCACCTATCAGAAAATGGCTACATTACAAAATGGTACCGAAAGCCAAGTAGTAAAAACTTCTTGGTTCATTACCTCTCCTCTCACCCCTCCCACACGAAAAGGGCGCTTACAAGAAGCATGTTTCGAACAGCAACCAACGTGTGTACGGGAAGAGAGCAGAGAGAGGAGTCCCGAAACTTGGCACGGCAAATAGCCGTTTCTAATGGCTACGAAACTGTAGCTCAGAATAGGTATAGAGGAAATCGTAGGCTTCCAAACGACAACTCTAGCGATAGAAGGGTCCCGTTTATCCTACTCTTCATCTCAAATGATATAAGTACAGCTATAAAACGCTGCTTAAAAAGGGCGGGCTTAGAGAATTCGGTGAGCGTAGTTGAAATACCACCGCGTAATCTTAAGCGCCAGCTAGTTCGTAACCGCCTATATGACCGTCTATGTGCAACTCAAAATTGCATAGTTTGCCCCAGTGGTATAGACGGTGGTTGCATGAGCTCGGGTATAGTTTATCTGACCTCCTGTAAGAGGTGCGGTGTCGAATACATTGGCGAAACGGGCAGACCCCTCTGTGTCCGCATAAAAGAACACCTAGCCGGCAAACATAGGCCAAATACCCCGCTAGGCACGCATAGGACCCAGAGACATAACGGGGAGGACTTTGAAGTATTTGTCGCGATCCTCGCACGCGAATCAAGAACACAGGCGCGAAGAACTCTCGAGGCATTCTGGATTAATTCCAGAAATACGAAAATGAACCACAGGGAAGAATGCCTCATTATCACGCGCGATATAGGGCAGTATATAAGACTGCTATTCTGATGGTAGGGGCACATCATGCTTCCATGTGATTTCTGTGCGGTTGGTCTTTACGTGACATACTTAGTGGAAACCTCATAGAAAGCGGTGAGTGTGCAAAGCTGTGTTCAGTGTGATTTAAATCTTGGTTTAGAGCTTCTTTGTTTGGTTATGAAGGCGTCTGGCTGAGTAGATTGCTATCAACTTGACCTTTCCAGGCTCTGAGGAAGGCGAAATTCGCCGAAACGTCAGCTTATTCGTGAATAATAACAGCTCTCGTTTGCTCAACAAAAATACGAAGAATTACTTGATCAATGCCGAGATTAATAGAAAATCAATCATTTCGACTTTTATACAGAGTTTTTATCTATTATTATGGTTTTTTTGCTTTGAAAACGTTGTTTTAATTAAAAGTAGCAAACAACATTTTGGTATAAACAATTCTTTTTCAAAGATGAATAACCGTATCCGAGTTATAATTAAGTTCCTCATTGGAGTGTGAACCTTACAATCTACTGACTTCGACGATATTTTTGAATCGGTCGAAAAGAGTTTCCGAAACTCTCTAAAGTCTTACTAAATTAATTGGATAAAAAATGACACATTCGAGATTACGAGTTTAAGCAGTGAGCACGTCAGATTGAAAATCATTCACTAGTACTACGCTAGAACTATGATGATTTTCGTAATTAACGAAAAGCAATGAGTGACTAATACGCCCGAAAGCATAGAGCAAGCTCATCCTTGTCGACATCTCTTCACTCAGATACTTAGGTACCCGCCTTCACGTGTCGTCAAGGCCACAGAACTTCCCTATAATCCTGTCCCAAGATTGCGGCATTGGACGGTCATCAGGGCTTTAACACAAACAACCGCCTGCACTTGTCGATCAGCTAGTGATTGTCGCCTTAATATTGGAATCCTTACAGGAATCGACGGCAATGTAAACGGCTGAATCTTAGTCTCATCAATAAAAGGCAAAAGTATAAGGCGTCCAATGTTGATAAATGCCTGAAAGATGTGCCATCATGCATTCGTCTCCATTCGTATTCTCGTATGGGTGAGTGAGTAGATATTTCGCCAATATAATGAGTTACGATGGCTTATGAATGTATAAAATGAGTGTTACCGTAGTAGGTAACTTTAGTACTAATTCGTCTATCATGAAGCGACGTTCTATCAGAGCACCTCTAGCTTCTGTCCTAAACGCACTGCACTTTCAATAATAACGGCAAGTGAATCGTAATAACTGGTACTGTTGTAATACGCAATACAACTGCAATGAACACTTCGCCTCAAAAGTAGCAAGGAAAGATGCTTTATAGAAACCAAAACACCGTTTTACAATTTACCATTAATGTTCGCTAAATTCTGAAAAAATAGTACATAGAAAAATTCATGACGTTTCATGTTTTCAGGTCGTACTCTTAATATATTTCTTAATATAATTGGCCACTGGTTCGATTCCCTGAACTTGTCAAGTCCTGTATCCCCTCCGGGGTACAAAAGTTTCTACCAGAGTTTTGTTAAATAAGACAGTGCTGAATTAATAGATCAATAGGCCATCATATGTCATTGAACAGGCCATATATATTTTCGGTCAAATCAAACAATGCTTAATGAAGTCTACTGCTTTGTGCATCCTTAAGGTCTTCATCCTGTGTCCTTTATCGAAAGTTAAATCTGGAATAAATCCTGTTTTCACTGTGGCGCGACGTTCTCCTTCAATATATCTTGATGAATAACGTCATGTTTGTCAATAATGAGAAGTCGACGTTTCGAGGTATCATTAGCCCTTTTCCTGCCCAACCACAAAGACCCATCTCTCAACCGCATTGTGATGTGGGATCTATACGAAACTGACGACGATCGGTCAAGTGTTTGAAGTGTAATAAAGCTCCGTACATTTCCCAAAGCCGAAATTGCACAAAAAAAGGTTGTACTAACCGCATGATAACCTAAGATGGTGTTATCAATCGTGTTTCGTGAATCCAAATGAAACGCTTTTGACGGAAAGGTACGTCTATCAACGCTGCAAGATGAAAAAGAAGACTTCAGCGGCTGTGTGCAGCATTGGTCAACAGAATGGCATTAATTTTTCTCCACGTTAGCGCGCTACAGCACGTCTCACTATCGACTCTACAAAACTTGGCCGAGATGGACTACGGCGCTCTGCCTACATACTCGCCACTCCTTTGGCCTAGCGAAAACCAGTTCTTCAAGCATCTCGGCAGCTTTGAGATGTGCCTCTTTGAAAATGCAAACTGAAGGAAAGCATTGATTTCTAGAAAAGCAAACAATAATTTCCGTTTCAGCACCACCAGTACAAATTTATATAATTCCTTCATGAAATTTCATCAAAATTCAATAATTCGTTTATTTTCACAGAAGTTTGATGGATAGATTTACCACCATGGGTTGAGAAAGGATGGATTCTCGAAGATATTCACTATCGAAGTTAGCCGTCACTTCCTTTTCAATCGAGTCGTTAAGCTAAATTGCAACTTGCACTTACATTTTGTCATCTCATTTGATCACCGGTTTCAATTACGCTATTTCTTATATGTCATCTCACTTATTCAACGATTATTTGCAAACCTACCCTGTTAAGAAAGGATAAAGCTCTCAGCGTTGGTCAATCCCTAAGGGATGCGTCATGCATTCGACTCCATTAAGCATCGTTTGGAGGTTATTGAATGCATATCTGACCTTTACGGTGACCTATCCATCGAGCCTGTGCTTGTATCCTTCCATACAAGTATGATACCAATTTTCGGCTCAGGGGGAATAGAAGAATATCTGGAGCATAGGCGCGGGAATCGACCCTACGTGTGCGTTGCAGGGCGCCTCCGACCACTGCGTCAGACACACCTTACGCCCATCTACACTGTTGATAAGTAGTAAAGGAAGTGCGTTTAATTCCTAATCCTTGCTTATAAAGTCTTTTTTTTAATTTTCGTCACTACAGGTACTACGTATACTTACTCACGTAACTAACATGTTGACTGCAAAAACATTTCACAGTAGAACAATAGATCTGGTTTAGCGATTTCTCTATTTCTAACCTCTCCAGTGATACGAAGAACGTAACAGTCATGTTCAGTACCTTCAAACTCAGCCGAAATGTTTTTCGTGGGAAACGATATCTCACAAATGGGTGTCTTGCCACTGTTTCCTGTTCACCTCAACATCTATTTCTTAATACTCTCCTATTTGCATCTTCTGTTGCCTTATCCACTTTGAAATCATCTCATTTCAAAAAACCATCAAGCTGGTCCATATGAAGATAAACATAAATTTGCATGCGCAGAGGATTTCCCGACAAACCTGCCGGTTTTTCCCATTGTATTTTCTATCGAAAATTGTATTTACCTCAAACAAATTGATGTTTAGTCTCTATTTACTTATCATACAATGATCAGAAACGTAAAAATATGATGTGGAGACTTTTTGACAGATGAGATTGAGAGCAGTTTTAAAAAAAGGCAAGTAAAACAGGCTGCTATGCAGCTATATATCCTTTTGAAGTAATGCGTTTTCATCGTTAATATGTGATGAATTCATCTCATTATTCCTCTGCTATTTCTAGGAACACATTTATCGTTTTTCCACCACAATGGTCCTCGATAGAAAGCGTTGAGTGCATTTCTCACCAACACTGAAAGATATGGGCGCGTGGTGCCCAAGTCCTGCAACGCAGGACATGAGTCGTCGTTTTGACACCGCATCCAGGAGCTATCAATCCTTTCACACTTGCCTGGGGAGAGAGAAACACGGACTTTACAAGCACCTAAGTGATTGTACAGACAGTAATGCACTCACTGACGTTTAAACGATGCTTGATGAGGTCGAATGCATGGGATATCCTCTAGGGATTGTTCAACAACGAACGCTTTCCCCCTTATCCTTCTCTTAAAAGCGATACTACTCTGCTACCGAGAACATGACCCAATACGTCCGCACTTTGCAAAACGAATCTCCGCTGGTGTTATGAATTTCTAGAAGCTAGTAGCAAGCTTAGCTTGTCTATGATTTAATGCGGAATTTCTCCTTAAATGCTGTTTATAACAAGCATGTGTTCTAAATGTTAACTTCAGCTTTAAAATTGTGACAATCACCAGACCCCCTCAAAGCATCTTCTTTCAGGTAGAAACGCTTCTTCACTGAGTGTTTCATTGCTGTGGAGCAATAAATACCTACCGTTTTCTGAGTTAGTGAGATTTGAAAAAGTTTCGAGGCTGGAAAGATTTCATAGACAATTGTTTTCTTTCTCTTCTATTACACTGTTGTACACAGCTGCTCCTATAAAGAGGATTCACAAATTTTTCTACTTAGATGGAAACCTCTACCTAAAATTATTTTCGGAATTCGCAGAAAAAGCGATCTCCACTCTTTGAATTGTAGCGGTGTTGCTTCTCAACAAAAAAATGGAAAGCACTTTAAAGTCTTAAAAATGGCAGTTTATGAGGCAACCTCTAATTGTGTTTTTACGAATTTCAACTACTTTGTCGTAAAGCACCAATGTTAGAGATATCCCAGAGCATCTTTTGAAGTTTTTTTATTACAAATGATAAATTTCTTTACATAGTTTTCCTTCCACATAGTTCCACAACGTCTGCAGTAGAATATTGTGTTCGTATCAAATGTTGTCACTGTTTCTATCTAAGCTCATCGGTTTCGCCTTAACACTGGTAATGTCAGCACTTAGAACTATTGTCGATCCTCTAACATCATGTGGTTTGTTAAAGGCGAAAATTGTCCGCATCCTTTTGCCTCCAGCATTCCTAAGTTCGACTACCAATGACTGCTGTAAGCAGGTCTATTATAAGTGGATGACGATTTTATATTCTATATCGTCAGGGTGTGTATGGCGCAGTGGTTAAAGGCGACGCACACGTGGAATCGATCCCCACGCCTGTGGCCCACCATGCTTTCCATCCGTTTGGGGTCGGCAAATTGGTACCAGAGCTGTCTGGGAGGATAGCAGCACTAGCTTGATAAATCGGTAGGCCACCGTGAGTCACTGTGAAGGCCAAATATGCATTCAATCACTTCCAACGATACTTAATGAAGTAGAATGCATGGCCCATCCCTCAGGGATTGATCAACGCCGAGAGCTTTATCCTTTTAACCTTCATATCGTCAGCGCGTTTGGCGGTCAGGTAACGCAGTGGCGTTGTTCGGTCCCGCACCATGCCCACCAAGCCTGTCATACCTCCGGGTCAGAAAGTTGGTACCGGGCTTATTCTTAGAAAATTCAATCTCTGCATTCGAATTGGGAAGGCTCCAGCCCGGTTAAGAAAAAAGAATCTTTCTCTGCAGTCAAGCTGAGAAGGCTTCAGTCTGGCTATTTCAGGACACCAGAGAGAATCGACTAGATTAGCAGTCTACGACATTTAAGATGAAATGAGAATCCTCAAGCAGCAGCGACTCCGCACGCGAGGAGTTCGAAGACGTTCGTGAACGATGAATGCGACGAAAAGAATCGCATGTGGGAATTGCCGGGATTCGCACAGTAGACGTGAAGAGTGGTCGTGTAAGATAGAAAAAAATGTTGTCAATGTATTTAGTGAAATACTTTTTAAAATATTTGTGACCACGAAAATCTTTTGCGAGTGCTGTGTGTCGTCACATGGCTCCCACTTTCGTTTTGTTTTTGCATAGAATTTGATGCATACCTGCCAAAAGGACTCTCGGATGAGGAATGAAGTAAATTCGTTGATAGTAAAGTCACCGATGTTATCCTATCCAGATAGCAAGAAGTCGATCTCCAAAGGACTTATATATACTTATTTGCTCGGCAGTGGTACCTCACTCAGTAGCAACAATCTTTAAACGTGGGAATAGATAAAATTGTAAGATTTTGAATGTTTTTCAAACTAGAAAAGTTTAGATGCTTCTTATTAACTGGTTCGTCGCCTTGCCTTGACCACGAATGTCACGTCTAGAAGCGCCAATGAAGCCCCCGTGCTATCGAGTTTGACACTTGCGCCCAAAAGTCTATCTACGAGAAAACGTATGCCAAAATTCACTTCCATCCTGACACAACCATTATCACTGTTTGGCGATGGTAGGTACCAAAATAGCTTTGGAATAGCAAGGAAAGAAAACCCTTACTAGTAAGCAAATTTTTGGTCCGCCTGCAAATTGTGTCGAGGTCCCCCCTAACATTCTGTGCGAAGGATCACGATTCAACTACTCAAGTAGATAAAAATATAGTTTTCCTCGCTCTAAACCACGTATCGAATCGTAGCAAGAAAGCTTGAGATTAAATGCAAAGTGAATAGTAGAAAGCTTTGTACGGTAAAAGAAATAACTGTGAACAAACTGTTATTGGCAAATGTTATAAAATAGAAATTCGCAAAAGTATGTTTGGAAATTAGATAAAAACGGCGAATAGAATTCAAATTAAACTGTAGAATTGAATTGCTGAACTTTGTTCTAGTGGTGCTCATTGGGGAGTTTCATTTCGCTGCTCAAACGGAGATTCTTTTTCCTTCTACTTCATCGACCGAATAACTTTGTATAAAGCTGCCATAAAGCCTTTTTCCTAGCTATGCTTTGAAATGCTGAAATTTCATTAATTGGAAGGAAAGATCTCATGAGAAACTGAGCGTTGTTCTTTTGCTCAATCAAGCCAAAGTGACGACACATGAATTCAGAATCCGATTGGAATTCTTTTTCCTTCTAAATTCTTGTGCTAGATTTCGCTTACTCTCACCACACTTGGAAAATAAGGGATATTGTCTGATCCTTAACTCATGTTAACTTGGGGTTAACAACGCAGCAAAGATTTAATATGAATTGCTCGAAATTGCCTATCTCAGCTTTGTCAGACGACTGTTGTCTCTCCTTAACGGCTTCCGCGGTGCACCACGGGTCGTTGCTGTCTCAGTTAAGAAAACTTAGAAGATTTAGAAGATTTAATTAGAAGTAGAAGATTTAATTCCAAAAAGTTGAACACCGTTGCATTTACCGCCCATGGTAAACTTCTCCAAAAGTTCAACTCCAAATACGCAGTCATCGTTCTTGTTCCACAAGAAGACGCACATTTTACTTAGAAATTTATGTTGAGGTTTTTGCTTTTCAAGCGAAGGATTATTTTTTTAGATTACTACTAATTGCTAGGCTTGTGCGTTGACTGTGACTTTTTAATGAATGTTAGAGGGGTTCTCTTTCGCAGTGTCTTCTTCCTCTACCATCGATCCTCTAAAAACTTGTCTTTGTAGCAATTTTTCCTTCTATGAACGGCTTCTAAACCACAGTAGCTAGCTGGAGGTCGTATTAAGTATGAGTGACTTCCACTCTAAAATTTTTCTGAGCTGATAATAAGTCATCATCCACTTAGTGTTCCTTGAAATCTTCTAGCATTTTTTTGCATTTATTCATCGGTTTGTCCCAACTGTGTTGGTTAACTATTAATCTTTTACCGACGATAGTTCTGAAGTCCAAGCCTCTTTCTGACAATTTTCTGAAAAGATGAGCAAGCCATTCCAGTAGCTCTTGTAATTTAATCAAGGCTAATTCTACTACTTCTGCTAATAATCTGCTTCAAAGGTTGTTCACATATGAAGAGCGTGCGCTTTTTCGTTGTATGTCAAAAACCCGTCATCTCTTATCTCGATACCCTTCTACATAGGTTGAATCCTAGCACGTATTCCTCGAAGCGCGCAAAGCTTTAACGATTTGAGTATGGATTTATAGCTTTTGAAAAACGTTTAAAAAGGCGATAAAACGAAAAAATATTAGGAATAAAATGATGTGACTTATAATCACATGCCCACATTTTCGTATTCTTTCCGCGTTGTGCTGGCCTTTTACATGCATTCTTTCGAAAACAATAAAGTTGTGGCCACCATGTCAACCCATGCTCCCTAAATGCTCCAACCCTATAGATGCTTCTTTCATTCAGTGAGGTAAATAGGACAAATAGAAAACAGTTGGGAGTTGAGCAATTCGTGAGGGATGTGCTATGCACTCGATTTAATCAAGTATCCTCGGATGACTGAGTGCATATTTCATGTTACCGCCTTTTTTATTTTCCCAGAAAAGCATAGTGCCAATTGTAAATCTGGGGTGATGCAAAACTTGACGAGTTTAAAATGTGGGAGCAAATAAGTTACTGGTCCAAGAGACAATCCAGCGAGGGCGCCTCTACCAACTGCGCTGCAAGCCAATTCTTTTACTCCGAGTCGCAAACAATGTTCCGATCCATAACCACCGGCGACTTCCTCTGTAAAGATTCGAAAGCCTTATAGCGCGGCAGTCTCATGATCCTACGGTACGCTCACGCTCGACCACCGTCGAACCACTTTAGTGAAGAGAGTTGAAAGGAGGTTCGAGAGTTGCAGGCAAACCAAAACAGGAATCCATTCGCTGGTATGAATGACGGTTGCAATACAAAGGAAGGACTAGAACTGCTTAAATCAGCAATACATTCGGAGGCAAGGAGTCTAGATAACTTAGTAACAGAAGGATAAAACCGTACAGGTAGAAAAGCCACTGCTATATAAAGCTTTGAAATTTTTTTTACCTTCGCAAAGTATTCAATTTATTTCCCATAACTCGGTAATATAGTCATAATTCTTGATAGGTTGTTCTAAAAGTGAAGTACATGAAATCCATCCAATAACCTGTCTCAACGTGGGCAATTCCGTCAAGGTTTTGAAAGATCCAATCAAAGAATGTTTAAAAGACTTAATTATGTGACAAAAGTTTAGGAATGGTTTAATCACAAGAACGCAAAAATTGTTTACAGAAGATATACCAGAATGAAACTGAGTGGATTCGCATCGATATGTGCTGGGATTGTATATAAGCATATGTACGTATAAATTCGTATTTATATTTGTATATATATATACAGATTTAAACTATGTTTATGTATATTATATATACATATATATATAGACATATCATTCCTCCTAACGATTTACCGCCTAATCGTGACTGGGAGGTGTGCCTGAGTGTCGGACTGCGATGTAGAGCGACGGGAATCGTCTTCCCAGCAGGATCTCCCAAGCTGAGGAGTCTGGAGCTTCCATCAGGAAGCCTACCTAAGAGTAAACCAATACCAGAATTTGCCGCCGTCTTGGTATTAAAGTCGTATGGTGGGAAATCTCCCTCTGATCCACCTCCAATCCTCAACATGCGGCTGCCTGTAGTGTTGATGACCTGGGCAGACTTTGACCACGCTGTTCTCGAGATTCCAGGAAACCACAGTAACTTAGCCAGCAAATCTCCGAAAAATGGTGATTATGCTAAAGCCGGCATAACTAGTGAGGACGGGTCGTTCAAGTATCATGAATCAGGTATACCATTTGCAACACCGCTACTTACTCTGTGACTCCAGCGAGCTGCACTAGGGCCACCATTCGTTCATGGCACCCCAGAACTGGACAGTGGTCTCTAGTAGCTCACAAGACGCGAAGTTTAAAATTTTTGTAATATTAGACTTTTTTATGAAGTGCTGAGATACCTGCAAAACTCTGGACCACAGGTGTATGCAGTGGAGAACGAACACGCACTGTTGTCCTTACCGGGGAGCAGCGCGTGTTCGTTCTCCACTGCATACACCTGTGGTCCGGAGTTTTGCAGGTATCTCAGCACTTCATACGAGTTATATTTCACAACATACCCTGCCATTAAGAAGAAAAAGGCAGTAAATAAAAGAGTTAAGATTAGACTCTTTATTTTTTACTGTTTTTTAAAGATCGGTATCTAAAGATGGTTTTCTATGCTTTGCTGTACTTAGTTGTCTAGCCCTCCTAGACTAGACATAATTCTTGTTTGTAATGCTGTTTGTCGAAGGCGACTCGACAACTTTCCAAAAAATGGAAATTATGCTGAAGCCGCACAATCAGCGGGCATGGGCCATTCAAGTATTCAAGTAAGTTCTATGTATGAGCCTTGTAAAATTTGTAACCACTAACAGCTCTTCGATAGCAGGAACAGCATTAGTACAGACTTCAAGAAGGAAAGCCTCATTCAGGTGTGCTTAGAACAGTCGAGAAACTAAGAATTATCCGAATTGTCAACAGTACTCCAGAAATGGTCGGCCGTTGAAAAGTGGAGAAAACAGTATCAGCACGGTGTTTCGCTGATGTGAACAATTGTCCTATGATAGGATCCACTAGTAGCTATAGAGGTGGCGCGAAGCAACCCTCTCGAAAGTTATATTTTTTCGTCTTTTACCTTAACATAAAGTTTTCCATGACAATTGCTTACCGTATTTCATGCACACATGGAATAAATGATCGACAGTTTTTTCCTACTTTAACTATTTTTACAAAATTATCAACAAATGACCAAGAACTAGTTTTTAGTAATCTTGCGCTGAAGGTAAAGTCCTAGATAATTACTTCGCAATACAAGCTTTGTTTTGTTGTTTTTTATGAACTACTTACAACAGCTACCTCTTTTGATTTCTCATTTCCTCGGGATGGATTTCAAAGCAATGTTTACCAAAACTGGGCTAGTAATCTCTGAGGTACGCTTTCATCATTAATACATTAGCGGTATAAATACACGTAGCTGATGAATGCGAAAAATAGTTTAGCATTCTAAATTTAGCAATTATTGTTCGAAACGAGTTAATTCCTGCCCATTGGCGAAGAGCATGTCAGACGACAAGAATTGCCTTCGGTTCACACCGCGTGCGCAAAGAATTCAAGCGTCATAACATGCGCCGTCACATGAAGTCGACATCGGTCTCTAAATGTGAAACAAACATGAACCAACTCGTAGTTGATCTTATTGACTGAAATGAAAACCAACTAGCACGTAGAGATCTTCACCAGCTTGATACAAATTTTCTAATTCGTTAGGGATAAAATTTTGGCTTCTGGAACACGGAACCTTCTTTTTTCTCCTTTTTTTGCTCTGTCGACGCTGGTATTTCTGACAGCGAAGTGATTGAACAAGCTGAATTTCTTCCAATAAGACACAATCGCGTGTCTGAATGTATCGTCGTTTGCAGATGCCGTTTCATTCCCATAATCTTTAGAAAACTGATTTGTTGCTACACCTCAAAAATCTCGTCTTTAAAGTGAAACCAACATTTTTGAAAAATTCCTACTATTTTTAGAGTAAATGCAAGCTTTTTCTATAAGCTTCACAAAGTCGTCGACTTTTCAAATGCTCCTGTTTCATAAATTAGTGATTATCGGCAGTTACCAATTCTTTCTCAAGGAAAATAAACCCTGTACTCTATCGTGGAAGGTATCGAAAGGTCAATATCTTTGCGAAATTTTGGAGAATTGTCAACGTGGGAGAAACTTCTGTGAATCACTGACGCTGTTAAGCCATAAGACGATATGTGTGCCATTTTCTTTTATTGGATTTGTTGCTTATCTGAAGAAGCCAACGTTAATAAAACGATGCTCATCGGATGATAAGGGTTGCGCTTACATGATCAAACACTGGAACTCATTCGCTAATGGACTGACGTATTCAACATTGTCATCTGCTATTTCAACCACTTTTTCATTGAACTACGCAGGAAGCTTCCGTTTCCTTCTCTGTAGGAATACTTCCTAATTATTACAAAAATTCAATCAGCAAGTATTTAAATATTTATGGACAGTTAGTAGAAGCCTCCGCGTTTCCCTCGATCTTCAGAATGTCCTCAAATTTCCGGTCCTAATTTAGTGACAAAGAAGTCGTCCATTGTTAAGGGTTTTAAGATTGCGCAGAAAAAGAAAATATTCAGTCCATATAGAAGTCTTCTGTTCGCGAAGTCCAAATAATTGCCATTATCTTAACCTTTTTATTTACTGCCTATTCTTTTTAATAGCAAGATATTTTTCGAAATATAGCTACTAAAATGCTGAGATATTTGAAAAACTCTGAGCCGCACGTGTCTACGGTGGGGAACGAACGCGCCATTGTCCTTTCCGGGGAGTAACGCGTACACCACTACACTATGCCGAGTTTTGCAAATATCTCAGCATTATAGTAGTTATATTGCCATTACGTTTAAAGTAAGAAAACAAAGTTTAGGTTTCATGTACAATGACGAAGAAAGGTGAGCCAAATGGTAAGGGATAAATTTAACATTAGCTCGTTAAAATGAAATCGCTTTCATATGGTCACACAAAAATCGTCTGGATCACGACTACTCACTATATGCACCTAATTAGGATAATTCTTATTTATGCAATCTGATAATAAAGCCGTCATTTCACTCAATAACATTTCATCCAAAATTCATTTCGTGCTGTCATTTTCGATAATTATGCACCTGTCCGGCATATATAGCCTGACTTTACTCTAATACCTAAAAAGTGTTCCTTACCAGGTCGTTGAATAATTAGACAATTCGTCAGCAAGAACTCCGCTTGTGTTTGGCATGCACTAAACGTTTCCAGTGAGCTCTTCCTACTTGGGTGACACAAAGAACGTCAGAAGATTCGTACAAGATCTTCTTATCTTTTATATGAGAGATAACTATGCGCAGCTAGCGAGGATTTACTGCGGGAGCTGAGTGCACTGAAGCACCACCTCTACTATAACAGCCTACAAAGGACATAAGGCTTATTTGTTAAAAGTCAGTTCCAATCTCTCCCTTCAACGACCCAACGAGGCAACTGAACGCAGGCTTTAAGAGAATCAATGCGCAGAGCAAAGTCTGTATTCATGAATGTGCACCAACACGTGTGTGCATCATTATGACCGCTTACATACTTACCTTAATACCTGCCACTTTCCCATATCACATAGAACAGTCTGAGTATCATCATAATCTCCAGATTTGCTGGTTGGGAAGGATTTCTTTTTTCGAAGTTATAAAAACCGTACTAAGATTTCCCAGTTCTACACTACTATCCAGCTAGTGACTGCGTTACGTTTGTACCTGGATGTAAATGATTCTTAACAGTAGTTTACTCCTGATTGGGCTTCCATGTGGAGACTTCGGACTCCTTCCCAAAAAGGAATTGTAAAAGAATGGATCCCTGACACAAACCTCAATTCGACATACGGGATCACCAGCGCACCTACTATAAGCTGGTAAACTATTGATACAGGAAGGCTGTGTGTATATATATGTGTGTATATGTGTTTGTATGTTTCCTTGTGTATGCACGTGTATGTGTATATATGTGTGTTCGGAAATTATAAATCGGCCAAGCAGAGCAGAAACAGAGGACCTAGCCACATTTTGAGTCTACCTGTGTGCTGGTATAGGTGTATTGTCATTTTAGTATTACTTTTCTTAAAGTGTCTTTTTCCTGCATAAGTTCACTTGCCTGCCTTTCTCGTACACTTGTTCAATATCTGATTATTTTCTAGAATTTTTGACATCTGTAAGTCTTGAGCGAAACTACCAACAAAAAAATTACTACTAAGCAGTCATTCGTGTGTATAACATCGCTACGAATTGTCACCATTCATTTGAATCTATTTTCTTCGTCGTTTCCTTATCTTCTTCGTTTCCTGTTAGAACGCGCTTTCCTTATGCGAGGTATCTATACATAAGTATATATACATATATACAAATAGAAATATTTAGGAGTGAAAGGATGTCTTAGTCATGGCTGGAAATGACACGGCAACAGAGTTGGCACTCGACGATTCACAACAGCTGCTGCATCATGTAACTTTCCGAACATTATTCCAATTTTACTTAAAACATTTCTAAAAACTACAACGATGCTGAGATATTTGCAAAATTCTGGACCGCACGTGTCTGCGGTGGGGAACGAATGCGCTATTACCTTTTCCTGGGCCAACACGTTCACCACCACAACAAGTGAACCCTGCTTTTCGCTTCTCTTTCAGGCTACCTCTATCGACCAGTGCCATCAGCAATCACTCGTCAAAGGGATTGATCTGATGAACTCAAATCAGCATTGAACTCAGTTAAGCTGGGGTTGCAATTGAAATCACAGTGCCAACTTTTAATTTGCTGCTTAGTATAATTCGATAGAGCTAGCTAAGAGACAAGAGAAACGAAGGACCCGCATGGTGTGGTGGTGAACGCGTTAGCCCACGGAAAGGGTAATAGCGCGCTCGCTCCCCATCGCAGTCCTCGGCGGTTCGGAGTTTTGCAAATATCTCATCATTTTGTTTAACGTTTTGTTTTCTGCCTTCTATAATTTTCATGGCAGGTTACTAAGCGAAATACAACCACAACGTTGCTGAGATATTTGCAAAACTCTGGACCGCAGGTGTCTATGGTGGGGAACGAACGCGCTATTATCCTTTCCGGGGAGTAACGCGTTCACCACCACACCACGCGGGTCCTTCGTTTCGCCTGCCTCTCAGCTAGTTCTATTGTTCTTTTGCCATCATCAATTACCCGTCAGCAGGTTTGATCTGGGAAACAGGCGAAACGAAGGACCTGCATGGTGTGGTGGTGAACGCGTTGCTCCCCGGAAAGTACGACAGCGCGTTCGTTCCCTACCGCAGACACCTGCGGTCCGGAGTTTTGCAAATATCTCAGCGACATTAAAGATATATGTATATATATGTGTATATTTATATTTCTACCCCTCGCAACGGTTTACTGCCTCATCGTGGCTAGGTGGTGCCGTGCTGTGATGTACAGCGGGAGGCCTTGGCAGGATCTCCGAATCTTAAAAGGAGTCCAGCGTTTCCATCGGCCATCGGGGAGCCTAGCTAAGAGTAAACCAATACCAGGATCCACCACCATCCTGGTATTAAAGTTTCATGGTGGCAAATCTCTCTCTGATCCACAAGAGCTGCGACTGCCTGTGATGGTGAAGACCACAGGCAGATTGTCGCCAGGCCGACCTCGGGACTCAAAGGAATCACAATGGCATAACCAGCAAATCTCCGAAAAATGGAGGTCACGTTTGGGACTCCCACAACCTGTGAGGACAGGCCATTCAAGTATCAAGCATAAGTATATATCGACCGGTCATTATCTCAATCCTATTGCGGTGGACTGCATTAAGTATCGTAGAAGTTATTTTATATTTACCCTTTCTATACAAGGACTCGAGGTAGCCTCACAATGTATTATGTCAGCGTTTTTATCTTGCTAGAACTGTTGCACCATTTTTCCGGCTGCTAATAGATTTGAAGTTTGGTTTTTCTGCGCGCTAGCGAACCAAAGATCGGTGTGGTAGGGCGGTAATCCTGTGAATAGGGTTTTTTCAGTAAAGTAGCGATTCTTGGGATGGAAGCGATTTCTGTGACCGGCCGAACCGTTTAAATGCGAACGATCCTGATCTTAGTTTTGGCAGCTTTTTGGATAAACACGAAGAACCCTAGAATGAGTAAAAGGAAAGAGTGCCCCGAGATAATATGTGATCTGGCCCCGTACCTTCGCATCGACTTTTGTTGTGGGGTGGTGCAGTCATCGACCGCATGTGGCTCTAATTCGCTGTTCTCCTTCAGGGGAAGGCACGTAAAAAGCGGTGAATTTTTCAAGAAGCTGTTGATCGTGTGATTACTGTATAGATTTTCGTCTTTCTTTATGTGTTATTGAAGCGTTTGTCCTAGTATCCAGGCTCTGAAGAAGGCGATACTGCCGAAACGTCAGCTTTAAGGCGATAAAGAATAAAGTACCTCTTGTTTGCTCAACAAAAATAACGAAAACTAAAGCAAATTTATCAATTTAATGCTATTGTGTTTTAATCGCAATGAAAGAACGCAGCTTCCACATTGAATGCTTCTGCACTCCCCTACAGTCAAAAACCAACCGTCCACGTACATGTCTTCCAACAATTTGTGCGTTTACGTCCTATTTTAAAAAGTGCATCTCCTTTTAGCTTTTAGTGGATGTTTAGTGGAAATTATGCTGGGGTCCATACAACCAGTAAAGACGGGTCATCCAAGTATCCAACGAAGTAAATTAAAGCCCCTCTTTCTTGATAGCAAAATCGTGAGAGCATAAAAGACCGCTCTCTCTCACTTTCATCGATTTGAAGAAGTGATTTGATTCAATTGGGATAGAAACAGTCATGGAAGCCCAGGAGATTCAAGCAGTACTTACTGAGTAGATAAGGATTCTTCGTGAGCTGTATAAAAATTTAACAACCGAGATATCACCATTCTATAACGATATTAACACATGGACGTCGAAAGAGGAGTTAGACAAGGCGATACCACCTCTCCAAAATTATTTACCGCCAGCGTCCAAGACGTCATGCGAACATTGGAATGGGTTAATATGGGAGTGAAAATCGATGGTCGGCAGTTACAACATCTTCGTTTTGCTGATGACATCGCCCTTATAACACCAAACATTAGTCAAGCGAAACGTATGCTTGCCGACTCTGACAAAGTCTGTGAAAAGATTGGTCTTCGACTAAATCTCACAAAACGATGTTCAAGAGGAACGGATTGGTTTCGTACGCCCCATTCACGCTCAACGGAAGGAATATCTCCGATGTATCCAAGTATGTCTATTTAGGTCGGGAAATCAATATGATGAACGACCTAGCTCAAGAGCTGAGCAGAAGGAAACGAGCACCTTGGAGAGGTTTCAAGAGCATCGAGGATGTAGTGAAGATAATAGAGAACACCGACTCCATGCCCATCTTTTCGACTTAACGGTACTTCCTGCCCTAACGTAAGCGTCAGAAACCTGGTCGCTGCGTAAGCAGGATGAATGGTCACTCAACGTTATCGAACGCGCAGTCGAATGGACGATGCTAGGAGTATCCCGTGTCACGCAAGTAAGGGATGGGATCCGAAGCTCCGACCTCCGTCAACGATCAAAAATCACAGATGTCGTTCTGTACGCCTAACAGTCGAAGATAAGCTGGGCCGAACACGTAATGCGTATGAATGACAACCGATGGACAAGAGCCGCCATTAGTGACTGGATTCCTTGGGATATCAAACGTGCTGCAAAAAGACCACCGACCCGATAGTTAGAGTTCTTTATGAAAAGCCTAGAAGAAAGGTATAACACTTAGCGAGTCCCTAGAGCAAGCAAAACCCACTGGACTACTATTGCACGTGACAGGGAAAAATGGAAGATTTATGGGTGCCCGCCCGAGTCACCCGACGATCAACGGGTCTACAAATGATACAGGTGATGCAGATAATATAGCTGAATGCCTATACCGCAAACATGATATCCCTGAGTAGTTGCCCACCGCAATGTGAAAAGTGTAGCGCTGTGGCTAGAGGCACCGTGCAATACACAGCCGTTCTCTGGTTGGCTTCCACGTTCCAGACCAAGTAAGCTTGCCTCTGAAATTACGTTGATGCTTCTGAGAGATTAATCAAGCTCGAATGCTGTTTTTTTATTTTTTTTTGTTTACTCTATACAATATTTCTCCTATAATAGTCGAATATGTTATCAAACGTTCAAGAAATTTCTATTCTAGCCAAGAATTCGAAAAATAGTGCTAACTTCTCTCCCTTTTCAACATTGGGATTTCTTTCACCAAGTTTCAGTGCACATGCGAAGAAAAGTGAGTACATTGAATATAAATAACACCAGAAGATGCTTCTATAGCACCATCCCGTTCAAGTACTGCGAATGTATCTGATTTAAAAATCCTGTATTCAAATCTCATTCTTTCCGATATTGCAAGCTTTAAGCAGGCAAGCTGCTTGTCTTCGTTAGTAACCATGTTCTACTGTATTAGAAAATACGTTCTTCGACATTACTGATGCGTCGGATTTGTTACGTGATTTTATTTAAACCTGCAGCATGGAGAACCGTAACGTCGTGAGCAGATATATGCATTTTCTAAGTAATTACATGGATCACTTAAACTCAATTGTATTCTAGAGCAATTTTGCGTACCATCATGGATTTTTAAACTTATTGCTTTGTTGTCTTGTGGAGATCCAAGAGCCGCCGAAAATGTTCGCCAAAGAAGTTTTGCTGCTTTGCGACTGCAATTCTTGCCAGATGACAACGATTTCTATGATTGGTCTATTGGTACTCAGTCAGACTTTTTTTTTACTAAGAATTTCGATCTTCTTCTGAGCTACGGTGCATGTGTTGACTATGAACCTATTGCCTTCCATCATTACATCTGCGCTCAATAACACCAACCGCTTACGCGAAGGAAGTGAACAATTCTGCAGATTTTCTGCCATTTTTGAGGGGAATAAATATTTTTCTTTCTACTTCTGTTCAGCAAACACGAGGTGCTATTTTATTTCTTTATTTACGCACAAGCTGACGTTTCGGCGGATTTCGCCTTCCTCAGAGCCTGGAAGAGTCAAGTTGACAGCAATCCACTCGGCCAAACACCTCTATAACCAAACAGAGAAAACGCTAAACCAAGATTTCAATCACATTTAGCATAGTCCTGCACACTCACCGCTTTCTATGAGTCTTCCACTGAGTATGTCGTGTGAAGACCGACCGCATAGAATTCACATGGAAGCGTAATGTGCCCCTCCCATCAGAATAACAGTTTTATATACTGTTCAATATCACGCGCGATAACGAGGCATTCCTTGCGGTTCATTTTCGGATTCTTGGAATTAATCCAGAATGCCTCTAGAGTTTTTAATATTTAAATAAACGTTTTTCAATCGAAGTAATTTCTAACGCTATTCATAGGCTCTTAAGCAATATGAACCTGCTCGCTGCATCATTATGAAGTCATTATACTAGGAATTCTAGTAAGCATCCTGAGGAAATTCTATCATCAAAATTGTAGTTAACACAATGGTGTTTCGATCGTACTGTAATGAGGCTGTAATGAGGTGTTTGATCTTAATCAACAAATTTCTCATAAAATTTACCACTAAGCGTAAAAATCGGTGTCCATAAGTGTAACCTTTGAGACGTGGGAAACAAATCTAACACAATGTGTTTCATGCGCGTGAACGAGTTAGGAAATAATAAAACACCGATATATAGCCCGATATGAAGGGTACAGGAGTAAAGTATAGTTGAGAAACTCACTGTATTCTGAATTTGGAGAAGGTTTCCACGTAACAGACGTCCGTGAAAACTTTGTGTTCAATGTAATGCACAAGGAACCTACTACAAGCTGATAAGATCTCGTCATTTTGAACAGAGTACAACTCAATCCTATACATAAGATCGATTTACTTCCACTTCAAACCATGAAGTAATCTGTTTCAACTGTTTTCCAAAAAAAAAATTCCTTTATTTCTTTTAAATCATTCGTGTTTTCATGAATGATTGCCTGACGTCCAATGCTTTACTACAGTTTAACACATCTAAGCATGCTATGTAAGTCGAGAGAAAAGGCCTTACATTTCACGTACTGCTGTAATATCTTAAAGCTTTATTCTTACAAATCTGAAGTTTTACAAATTTAGCTGGATACTTCTTCTCTATACCAAAGATGGAAGTTATCTCGGATAACTTTAGGCTAGGGTGCTGGTAAATCTGGTATGTTGTTTGGCGGCTGTGCTTGGTATACCGGCGAATGTGTTCGTTTTGGCTGCCATTTTTTACTTCCGGTGAGTAACTGAATAGGATTCTTGGTGTAATTATAAATTTTTTGTAAAGCTTTTACCCGCTCACTTCCAAACATATTGCTTTGTGATGTCGTACTTTTGTTATTCTATCGAAAAAATTCCATGACGACTTTCATGTATGGCTTACTTTTGGCCTGATACTGTACGCTTCTGGAAAGACTTTTCATTCATTACTTTCTAGGTGCTTCACCACCTCCACTTTTCTAGAAAGTTCAATCCCTCAAAGTCTAAAACAAAAAACACCAGTGGAGGAATCTAACCATATTCTTAAAAGGGATAAAATGCTCTGAACAAATGATGCATCAGCGCAAACGGAACCTTACGTATTTTTTTCGCTTTCTTCCCCATTTGGAAAAAAAGACTAATGGTTTTTTTTCATTATATCACCAATTACTAAACCTAGCTTCATATTTGCGTTCCGTCGATTGAATGACTTATCATATCTGCAAAGTATACAGATCAATGTAATGTTCAAATGAAGGTCTGGGTCCAATATGGCTCTATTCCGAGTACCAAAGCTCTAAAATAATTTTAGGAAAATGCGAACCATATCCAATATCTATATTGGAAATCTAGCCGTAGCCGATTTGCTGTTTCTTGCTGGAACACCGATCGTCATTACACAGTCTATTACAAAGGACTGGACCTTTGGCATTGTAGTGTGCAAAGGATTTGTAGCTGGAAACGGAGTACGTTTGAGTTCTACGCTTGGAAATATGCATAGTCCATCCCACAAAATTTCAATGAGAAGACATTGTAAAATCCATGAACTGTTCCTCTCATGGAATACTTTTGCCATTGAATGTCGTGAATGATGCAAACGATGTCATATGATCATTTTGTTATCAATACACTTTCAAAAGTTACGCGATATTCTTTGGTTTATCGAAAGCATACGTTTCCATGACCATACGCATAAAGGGCGGTGTTATAGCGTATCACCTTCACCACCCGTTCTCTCATCAATGATCCACTAACTGGGCATCACTAAGGCCTCTTTCGGTAACCATCGCGTTTCAGACCTCTCTAATAGGCAGCGTTTATTTGAGGAAGACGCGCACATCTTCACACTTATGAGATGAAACCCTCGTTTTTTAACTATTCACAGCGAAAGTTATTCGGGTAGCTCGTTGAGCAGAGCCACTTCGCTAGATATGTTTTCGCAAACGAGTAAACGTTGTCACATATATATATATATATATATATATATATATATATATATATGCGTAAATACGTAAATCTATTGAAGGCATTTATAGATGAGCCTTTGACCAAATTTGCACTTTCTTCTTCGTTTTTATCACTATTAAGGGATGCACTACGTAAATTCACTATTAGTACGATATGCCCGACATAGAATGAATATGTGGTTCTAAGCTGCTCTTTGTCAAGTTGTTCTAATTTAATTTAAAATTAAACTGCCGAAAATAGAGCAACTGAATCTGTAGTCAGCATTTTCTCTCCAATGAAATTTTGTCCAGCTTCAGTCTAAAATAGCAAGCCTACAACAAACATTTGTTTAATATAATTAACATCCCAAAAAAGTACGACTAGGCAGATGTGCTAGAATATGGTTTTTTTGGTCCTTAGAGAGTGCTATAGCCTAAAATTCAAATGGATATATATACATATATAAAGCCAGTTTAAGCGCCTTTTTAACACTAGATGAGAAGTACCTATTGTTCAGGAATGCGTGTTCATCGAAACTAAGTACTGAGAAGTGTAATATCTGCTTTAGATCTCGCAATTCGCATCGGCGATGTTCATAGCAGTACTGTCGATGGATCGGTTTCTGGGTGTATGTTATCCGATTCGGTCATCCATGCTACGAACACGACGTGCTGCAGCTATTGTCGCCATTCTCACCTGGGCTATCGTCGTACTCGAAATCACACCACTTTTCATGTTCATCAAACTCGTAAAAAATTCAAGTACGATGCATTACAGTTTTTGCCTATTTTTCCAAACGTCTTTATTGTTCATAACTCAAAAAATATTTAGTAAAGACACCCTTGATTTCGATAAATTAGGAGCCGTGTTCTAAACGTAGATGGCTTTAATCTATGGTGGTGCTTTACTGTATTTCATTCTCTGGGCACGTTTAGTACGGTGTTTAGAGATGCCCTGTAATATACGCGTCTTTGTTGTTTTGATACCGTGTTACAGGTAAACTAATCGGTCCATCATTTCAAGCTAGGCAATTGATAAAAGACTTTTTTAGGAGGATAAAAACACAGAATTAATAGATCGGTAGGTCCTCACAACTCCTTGGATAGGCTAAACAGGCACTCAATTCAGCTCTGCAACGTTTGATCAAGTCGAACAAATGCACTGTGGATTGAGTTGAGTTTCATTGCGAAGTGGGAAACCAAGTCCTCGATTGCAGACTGAGGGGAGACTTGGTTAACCTGGCAGTCGATCTAACGCCGGGCTTGCTCGTATTAAACTGCACGACCACCACTGACACGCGTCCTCAACATGCAGTAGCATATATCCGAAATTTATCTGTGAATCTAGGTGGTCCGAATGACCCGGGAAGGCACTTATGTGTGTTGGTTACCGAGGAAGACCGTGAAGATTTGGAAGGTGGCAAAATAGCTGCAGACAGAGAAACGCTATTTTCACGAAAGTAAGTAGAATAAGAAACCAGATTCCAGAACCAGAAGCCTGAAAGAGTTTGTTCAACAAGACTCTTCAGATTCTTCACAACCTACACATTTACACTGAGTTATCTAATTCCACTGAATGCAATTTGGATTTTCTACGCAAAAATCATTCGCAAACTTTGGAGACGACGGCAACAAACGCAACATAAGCACAAAATTTCCAGACGAAAAACTACAAAGGTTTGCAAATTTGCACCAGTTTCACAATTTGATGAGAAACGGCTTACAAAGCCGGAAAGTCATTTATTGTAAAAAAAAACGTTTCGAAAAAAAAACCTTCCTTTTCCCTGTATTTTTTAACGAATAGCAAAAAAAACTCTATATTATTGCATAAGAAGAGAAAATTTCTGCTGATACGCTTGAAGTTGCTCCATTCCATAGCTGACTCTCAGTCTAGGACAAAACTAAAGCGACAATTTATTAAGGTTTAGAGAAAAACTAGCAAAACGGCACATCAAGGGAATTTCGAGCACCATCAGTTGTTTCAAATATTTTGAATTAAAGACGGAGCAAATCTGTATTCATTTTGACACGTACCTGTGGTAATTAAAAATCAACCTTGATTTAAACACTTTCGTAGTACACCCTAAATCACCACAGTAGACACAAATTTGGCTTAATATTAATCATAATATTACTGGAAACAGCATTTCTTTAACACATACAGTTTTAGGAAATGCTGGTTCGATTTGTGAGTTTAGAAAAATCTGGAGCAGAATAAATGTTCTTTCAGTAATATGAACCTTTCAGGTTACTATTATGGGTCTTTCTATTGTTATCTCATATACACTATGCTGGTTACCGTATTGGCTTATTCAGTGGTCGATAGCACTCAATATTGGATGGAATAGGTAAGCATGTAAATGCAGAAAGCCGTAACTCCCTCCTCACTGATTTATCGTCTCATTAATGGGAACGAGTAAACCGAGAAATGCTGCAGCTTGCAGCAACTTCTTCATCACCGAAAGTACCGTCGAAACTGAACAGTTCGACATTTGCATTCCAAATCCAAGCTATAAATAATCCTATGCTATTAGTATGCTCGAAAATTAATGACCAATACGTAATTTTATGCGTATATGGCGCAGTAGTTGGAGGCGCCACTGCGACACACACGTGGAATCGATCCCTACTCTCATAGCCCGCCAAGCCTTTCATCCCTACGGGGTCGGCAAATTAGTACCAGACTTATCTGGGAGGATAGCAGTATTGACTCGATACATTGGTAGGCCACCGCGAGTCATTGTAAAGGCCAGATATGCATTCAACAACCTCCAACGATACTTAATGAAGTCGAATGCATGGCGCATCCCTCAGGGATTGATAAACGCCAAGAGCTCTAGCTTTTTTTGATTTATGTAAATTTATTTTCGCTTCACATGTCTTGGCTAAAGTTTCTTCTGAGTGCTGTAGGGCCACATATCTTTGAAAATCCCATTTTACGCACTTTTGCATCGTGCGATTGGATTGTGATATAAATTATATTTCCGACAAATTTCAAAGGTAAGGAACAGCAATCTCGATAACTCTACCACTCCGAATTCATAGTCGAACGTGTGCAGCGCAAATAATTCGAAATATTGATGGGGTGTAGAGCATAGGAAGAGTGGAAAACGAATAGTGCACGTCTATTTGAAGAAATTCAAACTTGAAGTTGAGGAAGACTGGGGAAGTCCTTCTGCAGTTGACCATGATAAAGTGGAGGATTTACTGGATTCAAATTCAAGTTCAACTACTCGCCAACCTGTGAAATTCAGTGTAAGCGTCCAAACTCTTCCTGAGCATCTAAAGAAAATCGGAAAGTCGAAGAAGCTTGATAAACCAGTGCCGCATGTATTGAATGACTATCAAAAGAGTCGCCGTTTTGAGGTATCGTCATTGCTTCTGTTCAATCAGAATGACCCATTGCCGTACCGTATCGTAATGTGCGACGAGAAGTGGTTCTCCTACAAAATCTTGAACGATGTGGTTAATGGTTGGAACAAAATGAAGCTTTGCAGCACATTCCAAAGCCTGTGCGAAAAGAATGTCATACTGTCAGCTTAGTGGTCTACGGTTGGCCTGATCAATCACAGTCTCCAAAATCGGGATGAAACGAATACGACGGGAAAGTACGTCCAAACAGTCGGCGAAATTCACCGGGATCTTCAAAGGCGGCGCCACTTATAGATTAACAAGAAGTGATCAATCCAATTCTTCACCACTACAACGCGCGGCCAAACGCACTATCGACGCTCCTAATGTTGACAGCTGAGCTAGGAAACACTGGCTAATCCACCATACTCGCCTAACTTCTCGCCTATCGACTACAACTTCTTCAAGCATTTTGAGAAAGTCTTGTGGTAGAAATGGTCCAGAAACCAGGCGGAGACCTGAACTTGCTTCAACGACCACATCACCTCAAGATATCAGGAATCTTGACTGACCAGTGTATATAAACTTGTTTACGATTTAAAAAATTTGCAGATTTTAACGGTTTTTGTTTCACTTAGTGAAGTTTATTCAGCGCCGATATAGCTCTTTGAAAATACGGCTCGAAACCGGACATTAATTTATCCAGAACCTAGCTGAACCACCCACTTTGAAAAAAAGGCATTCACTAGACGACAAATCCTCTTTTAATTCACAAAAACTGTTTCCTGATTATGATGAACACCTGCAAATACGCAGCTAATCCACTACGGACGAGTGACCGTGGTGATGCTTCGAGAACGCACTGCTCCGCTTAGCTATTCTGATACTCTAGGGAGAGGTAATTTTGACAGTGAAATGAAAATTGTTCCAACGCCCACAAGAATTATGAAGATATGTAGTCTAAACGACATTCTCAAAATGGAAAACAAACTAAGATCTCAAAAAAGTTACTCGGTAAAAACGGTTTATTCCAGGAACTTATCAATTCTCACGTGTGCGTCATATGCAGCATTCGCACTTCTCTACATAAATCGAGCTGTAAACCCCTTCATATATGTGTTCTTTTCGGAGTCGTTTAAAAGGAATGTAGGTTTTATTGTTCAACAGGTGTAAAACAACATCATAAAGAAAGCCGGTACAAAAAGAGTAAAGAAATGTTATTAATGCTCACACTTCAGGAGATGATTGGTTTTTGTAGCCAATGTTTCAAATACTGAAGATCCATAGGAGAAGAGCTCACTAGTCTTTCTTTTGCTTTCAAGAACTATTTTTAATACCTAGTAGTAAGTGTGAAAAATAGTCCATGATTCTCATCGGTAGAGAACTTCATTATAAAGGGTGGAATAAATCAATCAATGAACACATAGAATTTTATGGAAGCTTCAGATTCATTATTTAGAAAAGTCAAAAATTTTATAAAGCATGGCAGAAAAATGGTTAATATTACAATTCTTGGAGTGTTTTCCGTTTTTGAGATTGTATATTGTATAATGCCAAAAACAATAAGGGCTCGTGTAGCGGAGCGGTTAGAGGCGCCCTGTAATACACATCGGTTCGATCCCGCGCACTAGGCTCACCAAGCGTTCCATCCCACCGGGATCGGCAAATTGGTACCAGACCTGTCCGACAACACAGTAGCACTGACTCGATATATAAGTAGTCCACAGCGAGTCATTGTTTAGGTTAGATGTGCATTAAATCACCTCCAACGATGCTTAGTGAAGTTGAATGCACGGCGCATCCCTCGGGTATTGATCACGCCGAGATCTTTTAGAGCTTTATGTTGCATAACATCTGGCATAGGCAATCACTGAAAACGAGCTCTAGTGCTCTTTATCTAAACTTTCTTTTGATAGGGCTATAACATTTGTATTACTTACAGGTTTCTGAATTGGTTTACAAGAACGCTGGTCTGCAGAATAAACAAAGCGGTACCGTAATGATCAAAAGGCTACCTCCACACGTCAATGAATGTTTCAACTTTAGATAACACGTGTTGATTCTCCACACGATAATGTAATAAACAGTGTAAAACCGGAATTCTACAACGACAAAGTCTTAAGCTAAGCATTCAGACATCTTCATTCAAAAATTGTTTCCATACCCGCGGAAGCTAACTCTCTATCAAGACAATTCACATGGCTGCGAAATATTGGTAATCTAAGAATGACAACAGTAATCTCTTAGAGTCAAGAAAAACTGTCAGCACAATATCAACTGTTACGCAAAAACTCTAAAAATTAACATTCATAGAGATAACCTAGCTTGCATAGCAGAAAGAGTAGTAAATATAGAGTGAAATTAAAATGATAGCTATGTATACCAGATTTCGAGCGTGAGAATGTATTGGTAGAGACATGCCACCTGTTTCGCAGTGATGAATTAATTTCTCCAGTTCTGTGCTTTATCTACTTGTCTATTATTGTCACTGAAATCGTGCGAAATCAATTATATCACAGCGATACAAGTTTAGTAACAGTGAAGAATGTCTACTATGAAACCTATGACGAAATGAACAACACCGGTTCTATGAAAAACAAACACCGGAACAAAACAACCTACAATAAGGGCGTATTCAAAAAATAAGGTGAAAAACGGAAGATAGCCATTTCGAGAATAATCACCCATGCCAAATCGTTCATGTTGCTGATACATACGAGAGGCGTCAAGCTGTACAGAATTCTCTATACACTTGGCGACGCTCGTATTTAACAGCTAGCAATTGTTGCCTAAAGCGAAATCTTTGCGTGCAAATAGCGAACCGTAAAACTATCGTAAAAACGTAATACCCTTTCTGACAAGCTAATATAAAACAGAAAAAAGCGAAAATCTCCAAATTAAGGTACTAATGACTAGACCACTGCTTAAGGATAGATCATCGAAAACCATCGGCACAGAACATTTATAGTAGCTATAAAGAAGCTATAACTAATAGTCGGAATCTAGTCCATCTAGGATGCCTCAAGCTTTCTAGTTCGAATACTCCACCATCTGGAAGAACAACAGTAACTCGACCCATAAAGTCAAGTCAACTATTGAGCCAGCAGCTCAAATGGTAACCCTAAGCAGCTGGACATGAATACATTCCCGAATGCCGTGATGTGAATAACTCGATGTAGTCTCTTGGCGACTTCAATTTGAAAATGAATAATTCGCATGAATACAAGGAGATTGATCTAATGAATGTTTTAGGGACGATAAAAAAATCATGACACTCATCCATCTATAGGATACGTAGCACAGTTACACCAGAACGATAACCATTATACACCGTCTCGTATCGTAAAATCCGATCGGTGGCAAACATGCGAACATCTGAAATAGCAGTGTTTTAGTTTTCTCCGGAAAATTTTTTGAATCACGTCTTTTGCTTCAATAATCGTTTTCCTTTCACCTTGATATGACTAATCATAACGTGCTCGGTTCACTGATAACCTAGAGCGGGGCTAGTAATAAAACAATATTCGGCTGACGTTTCGACACTTCTGCCTTCGCTTCTTCAGAGCAGGAATGATCCCATCTGATTGCCTACAGTTGTTTCTTCTTCTACAATAATTTGTTTTGTGAGCGCATCGACTAGAAACCAGTGAATCATCGTCCAAATAAATTAGCCTCGCTCGGCAATCTTCTTTCATACAGGACGGTTATTGATACTGATTGTCAATGGATAATCGTTTGTTTTTCTCCGTACAATCGATCTTGCGGCAGTTGGTATCAGCTAGCACAGAGCATAACAATATTTCAAAAACATCGTGTTAGTAATTCCCAAGACCGACTTCTTAACAACCTCGGCATTGACGAATAATTCGGATTCTCGTATGAAGTGCTGAGATATTTGCAAAACTCCGGACCACAGCTGTATGCAGTGGGGAACGAACACGCGCTGTTGTCCTTACCGGGGAGCAGCGCACTTCACCACTACACCATCCGAGTCACAACATACCCTGCCATTAAGAAGAAAAAGGCAGTAAATAAACGAGTTAAAATTCGGATTCTCCCGATTAGTATGCATGCGGTTGTTATTATCTACTATACATTAATAAAAGCTAACGTTTCGGCAGACTTCGGCTTCTTCAAAGCTTAAAAATGTCAGGTTAGCCGCAACGTGAAAGTGGAGGACAGCGGTGAATGTGCGAAGCTATTTTATATCTATAGAAATTGAAATTTATGTCCCATCAGCTTTCTCTTGAGGTTATGGAAGTGTTTGGCTGACTATTTGGCGGTTAACTGCCGAACGTAGAGGAAAGCCAGATTTTGAAATACTGTTACACTTTGTGCTAGCTGATAATTATACCGACCGCTGCACAATGGATTTTCCGGAGAAAAACTAAACGATCACCAACGTACAATCACTACTTACAACACTTCTGTATAAAACAGCACTGCTAAGTGAGGTTATTTCATACAGGCGGTGCTCCACCGGATTCGAGTCGATGCGATCACGAAAGTCCACATCAGAAAATGGAACAACTATAGGCAATCAACTGGGATGCATGCAGCGTTGAAGAAAAAGAAGACGAAGAAAATTTCAGCCGAATTAGGCTTCTTTACCAACCATATTCTAGCTTATCAATGAAAGAAATTCATTCTCTACTCACTACAATGATTCTCAATGATGATGATGCATGAGATCACTCAGAAACAATATTACGCACTCAATATTCTCATGGATGAATGCTGTGTAGAAAAAATAACTTTATTTCAATAATACGCTATTCTTCAGCTCCGGTATCCAACTTAAAAGCATTTTTTATGGCGAAACTTGCCGTCCCAAAAACCATTACAGTTCTGACGTAGTTTCACAACACTGGCTCGCAAAGATGAAACGGATGCTTACATAAAATTGCACAGCAACATTGCGGTGATACCCAAATGGGACAATGCATACAATCATCACCAAACAGAGCTGCCTTGTCTTAATTATTGAAGACACTTGTAAAAAAATCTTTTGAACACCCATAAAAACATATACACATACAAATAACGCAAAACTTCTAACTTCGCATGTCTACCGCGTGGAATTACCCTAATTCTAGATTAGACGAACCAGATAAAACTCAAGCAACAACCAAACAGATTGCTGTAAGCAATAAACGGTAGCCGTTTTTCACAACAATTTTCTGGGAGCAACTAGAAAACAAGCCGTTAACGACTTAACAAAACTATAGAAAAGGCTTCGTTTAACTGCTCCGAAGCTTCCATGTTACTACTTCGTAGGCGCTGCTACTCAAAAGTCCTTTATTAATGAATTATTTCAGATTAGTTCCAAGAATTGAATTCTACAGTCTCCAATTATATCAGCACATAAAGATCACCATCGCTCGACGACTCCTCACTGAAAGAGCTGCGGAATATATATCGAATATTCGTGGCCTACATAAAGATTCCACAACCGAGATGTCACCATTCTACAACGGTACTAACATCGACATCAGAAGATCAGAGTTAGGCAAAGCGATACCTTTTCGCCAAAATTATTTACCACCACCGTTGAGAACGACACACGAACATTGGAATTCGACAAAATGGGAGTGTAAATCGATGGTTGGTAATTACGGAACGAATGCTTGCCAACTTTGATAAAGCTTGTGGAAAGATTGGTCTTCGACTAAATCTCACAAAAACGATGTTAATGTCGAACGGATTAGTATGCTCCATTGACGCTCAACAGAATGAATATCTCCGAATGATCCAGTTACGTCTATCCAGGTCAGGAGATCACCATGATGAACGAAGGTGTTCTAGAGCTGCGCAAAAGGAAACGAGCGGCTTAAAGAGCTTTCAACAATATCGAGGATGTAGTGAAGAGAACAAAGACTATCGACTTTGCCCCTACCTTTTCGACTCATTAGTACTTTCTGCCTTAACGTATACGCCAGAAACCTGGTCGCTGCGTAAACAAGATGAAAGATCACTCAGCGTTATTGAACGCACAGTCGAAAGGACGATGCTAGAAGTATCCCGTTTCACACAAGGGACGGGATCCGAAGCTCCGACCTGCGCCAACGATCAAAAATCAAAGATGCCGTTCAGAACACGAAACAGTAGAAGACTGGGCCTAACACGTAATGCGTATGAATGACAACCGATGGACAAGAACCGTCAGTGGCTGGATTCCTCGGGATGTCAAACGCGTCGCAGGAAGACCACCGACCCGATGGTCAGAGTTCTTCACGAAAAGCCTAGAAGAAAGGTATGATGGTTAACGAGTCCCTGAAGCGTGACGAAGTCACTGGGCTACTCTTGCACGCGATAAGGAAAAATGGAAGATTTATTATGCATTCATGATTTTATTCCTGAGATTTATTCATTCCTGATTTTCACACTTTTTATTCCCTTTTCAGATCACTGAGCTGCAGTAAGCAAAACAGCGCCTCACAGAACCGTCGAGTGAAGAAGCATCAAAGGCGATGTCAGTTTTTTT
This sequence comes from Angiostrongylus costaricensis, assembly GCA_900624975.1. Taxonomy (NCBI): domain Eukaryota; kingdom Metazoa; phylum Nematoda; class Chromadorea; order Rhabditida; family Metastrongylidae; genus Angiostrongylus; species Angiostrongylus costaricensis. The sequence goes on from UYYA01000281.1 coordinate 57,275, forward strand.
CTTGAGAATCGAAATGCTGTAAAAGCTGAGGCTTCACTTTAATAGCCGATATTCCCAAGCAGAAGGCAGGTTAAATATTTCCGCCCGAAACCTACTTTATAAGAAACCCATGCCATGACAGAACTATGTGAGTTACAAATGGGTCATTGTGTCCACGGATGAGTCACCCAAAGAAGCTCTTATAAAAAGCGTAATGCTGGTGTTTTTTGAAGAAGCGAAGTCTACTAGAAAGTTCTACGGCACGATTGTTCACATATTCACCTATCATTTACCATAAACCGCGTGCTCATTCGAACACCTGATCGATGTGAACAAAACATGTCACTTCATCTAGTATCTAATCCCAGAGGGTCTCTTTCAATATATACCCCACCTGCCTCCGAAGCTGAGGTACTTATCGCTGCACCAAAATGCCCAATCTAGCTTAATCTAGTAATAATTACCGAGTGTAAACCTAAGGAAGTTTCGCTATTTTCTAGATTAGCACATAGGACTTTGCCATTAAATTTATATTATCGTTATTTAGAGAAGTTGTTGATTATGTAATTGCCGGAGAGTTCTTCGTCTTCTTGTAAGTGTTATTGAAGCGTTTGGCCTAGTAGATTGTATACCAGTATACCCTTCCAGGCTCTGAAGAAGGCGATACTGCCGAAACGTCAGCTAGCGTTGTATTGTATTGTGTTTTTATGGAAGTAAATGTATGCTGTTTAAAAACCTCGCGATTGCTGAACAAGAAAACGACACATTCATATCGTTATTTATTTAAGTAGATTGCTTTGATTCGACACAATACTCGCTCATCGGAATCTTCAGGGTGCGTACGAGCTCAATCCATGCTGACAATGCTTGTCGAAGTGGCGAAGGAGGCCCTCGAAGAAAAATTCGAAGCGATGAGGGACGGAAGCGACATGGAGGTTAGGAAACCAACGACCAATAACGGGAAAAACCAGCGTCGCAAGCCTTGACTCACAGGCGAATTGAGGAGCGACGCCGTATCTAGGAAGGAAGCAAATGGATTCGAAGACTGTGAAACAGATTGGCTAAACTTGAATAGTCGAGTAATGTGGTTTTCCATACTTGGCCACTATGGATTCGTTTCATGCGTAAATGCAGGCCAGACAACCTTGTGCACCGGAGTGCTATTTCGAACTCACAAAGGAGATTTTTCGTAAAGGTCTAAAAGGTGCGATTGGAGTCGACACCTGAAACCAATTCACATTGTAAGAGTGAGCAACTATGGATGTAGAAGTAGAATCACTGCAGCTCTGAAGTCGAAGGGGCCGAAACGTTAGCCACAATAAAGGATTTATATCAACCTAAGCCACAATAAAGAATATGTATCAACCTAAGCCACAATGAAGAATTTATATCAACCATTTGTAACCTCTTGAACAGAAACAAATATTCTAGTCTCAGTTAAATATGACCATTCTAAGCAAATGTTATTTGAAGTTTTGAATCAATAGGCTATGGCTATTTGCCGAACCAAGTTGCGCGATTCTTCCTTTAATTCCCGGGTAGTGCACACAGAGGTGGCTGCTCGAAACATGTTTCTCACAATCACCCTCTTTGTGTGTGAAGGGTGGGAAGAAAGGAAATGAACAAGGATGTAGATTGTATATCAGTATACCCATCCAGACTCTGAAGAAGGCGATACCGCAGAAACGTCAACTAGCGTTGTATTGTATTGTGTTTCTCTACGGAAGTAAATGTATGCTGTTTAAAAACCTCGCGATTGCTGAAGAAGAATACGACACATTCATATTCCAATGCCGAGGTTAAGAGAAAGTCGATCCTGGGAGCTAAAATAAGTCTCACTTGACCAATACAACTGAGATATCGCTGGAGTTCTAGTCTTGTCTCATACGATTACATTACCCTTTGTGGTATTAGACAAAATGGCAATGTAGGACCAACAAGACAACTTTGTGAAAGACTAGAACACTAATCGAAACATTAAGAATACCATCAGAATATATAAGCCTGTGAAATAGGTGTGAATTGACGAGTCGTTTCCACTCTTTAAGTAGATTCCTCAAATTGTAAAGTAGTCGCGACTATAATTACAAAATTTTGGTGCATCTCGGTAGCAACCCTTTCGTAATTGAAGATATGACCAGTGTTAGTGATGAAGCCGACGTACGATTTCCTGGATGAATTATAGATTCCACAAAGGACTTCTTAAAAAAGTCATCTATGTAAAGCTGAACAGAGACAACGGACAGCGAGATGGAATCGAGATGTTGAAGTGAAAAGATTAGAAGAAGGTTGTAATGATGCCCACATTTCATGACCGGACTCTGGCTAATTCATCAAAGTTGCGGGCTGTTGAAAGCTACAAGCATAAGGACCAGCAAACAAGTAATTAAAAATAAAAGTAACAAGTAATCCACGTATTTAAGGACTCCAACTTCATGCAAAATGCGCCAATTGCATGTAGGATGTGTAGATCCTAAAATAAATGTCCAAGAGCACAAATTTCAAAACATCAGCAAAATTTGTGGTAGTAAGACTTTACAAAAATTTTAAAGAAGAACTATGTTAAAGTACAGTGATGAACAAACACTTTGGTAACTCTACGTCACTCTGGAAAGCTCTCTTGAATGATTTAAAGATTTATCATTTTGTCACAGAGAGATGTTCGCAAGTGTAGAGCAGCCATTGCTCAAGTGCAGTGCCGCGACATCCCTACTTCTTCACTAGACACATCCTCTCAATTGAAAAATAACTGGCTAAAATACAGTTCTCAGTGGACATGTGTTCTGGGCACTGATCGATTGCATACAAAAAGTACGAAAAGAGGACTCTGTGCGGCAAAGCAAATCACTGAATTTATATTCGATCATTTGTCTGGTGTCTTAGAACAGGAACTAACAAAAAAAACCACTATTTTCAGATCGTGCCTAACCTCGTCCTTTTTCCCGGCTACCGGTTACAGTAGATCTCGGTCTGAGTGATCATGAGATTGTGGCGTTTCACACAGCCTGTGGATCAGTGTTAGAACATCGATCAAAAGTGATTGCAATCTTGCGCTGAGACATAAGTGAATTCAGTGGACGGGTTTCATGCCTCCGCTGCGCTACATTATACTTTCCGTATGCACGTAAACACGTTAATGCATAAATGTCTGCATGGTCGGAGGGCCACCGGTAGATACCTTCTCTTTGAAAACGCTGAAAAAAAGCTTCATATGAAAATTATAATGCTGCTCTTGCCGCTGGCGCCAGTGCGCTACTAAACAGTTCTGCTGTGCTACCAGAACGAATATAGATCATACGGGGATTCATTCGAGTCACTTGATGGCTGGCAGAAATCAGATGATACAGGTAACATATTCCACTAATATCTGGATAAGATTCCTGCTTTAAAGACGATTGTACTACTATAGTGCATTTACTTCATGATGGAAGCACTTATTTTCGAAATACAATGATAAGGACGGAATGAAAAGAAACAAAACCTAAGAAATAATTCCTTTTCCATTCTTAGTTCAGGAACATCAGAAACGTCTTAGCGTGGCCATAAATACTTATGTTGAATCAAAAAACTCGATACAGATGAAAATTAAAAATACCATTGAAAGAGCTGAGAGAAAGAAGTGGACGCTTTTGTGAGAACCATAATACACATAGAGCAGTAAAATCCCTAAATTTAGACACGAATTTCATTACTAAAGAACATAGCATAGAAATAAATGATTAATGCAACCACAATATGCTGAGATATTTGCAAAACTAGGAGTCCGAGCCTTGCTTTGAACCCATTACTACCTTTCCCTGGGCTCATGTGTTACTCACTACACCACCGACGCCCTTGCTTTCGCGATCTCTTTGTCAGTTTTTTTTACCACAACCGTGTCATTAACAATCATCTAACAACAGGAAAGAACTGGAGAGCACAAATCACCATTAAACCCAGTTGAACCCAGAGCCCAGTTCGAATGTATTTTCACGTTAACTGGACTCAATGTCGATTTGTGATTCCCAGATCTCTGCCAATGATGGGTGACTGCTGATAACATCGATAGTGCAAAAACAAGTCTGACAGGACGGCAAATCAAGGGCATCTGTGGTGTAGCGTGTAACACTTGAGCCCCGAAAAGGATAATTGCGGGTTGAAAGCTAACACGGGGTTCGGAGATTTGGTCATATCTCAACATCATGTTTGGTCTATTTCACATAATACCTTGCCATAGAAAAATAATAGGGAATAAATAAAAAGTTGAATGATTAATGTTTAGCAACTGGACGCCAAACTTACCGTTGCAATAAAAGAGGTCTTCAGTGGAAGAGATATGTCAGGTAAGTGTGATTCAGAACAGAGTGCTGTGTTGATGATCGCCAGTGGACGAGAAGTCCTTCAGCAATGACATTGAGGTTCCCATTTGACTACATCGAACGTCTGAAAAATCGATGACCTCAACTGACCAGTCGATATTGAAAGTACACAAAGTGAATTTTATTTCAATATTGGGCATATGTACGAAACATATAGGAAACATTAACCCTAATCTGGAAAACAAAGTCGTTATTAACGAGTTAAACGTCTTAACGCATAAAATCTCCTGAAATATGAAATATGAAATTCGTCCATTATGAAGTGATAATGATAAGTGATGGGGCGGATAGCACAGTGGTAGTGATGTTCGTCATCATGAACATGGCGCTAATCCGATTCCGTTCAGGGATAACGAAGCATCTCATCACTCCGGGGTCGGCAGATTGCTTCTGGACTCCTCTGGGAAAAATCACTCTTTGAACTCCATTTGGGAACGCTACAGCACGGCTATCTCAGGACTCCAGGAAGAATTGCTTCAGCAACATTCTACGGCATTCAAGATGACATGAAAAATCCTCAAGCAGCAACCAAAGTTAGACGTAAAGTTGGGAGCACTTTCGTGGACAATGGATGCGAGGGAGCGAATTGAATGTGAGCACTGCTGGAATCCGCACAGTAAACGCGAAGACAGGTCATATAAAATAATATAAACTAAAAACAAAACAAAAAACATAAAATGACAAGTGATGAAGATAATGAGAAATGATCAGAGATTAAAGTGACGATAGTGATATGTGAAGAACGTCTAGTACCAGTGCAGGTTAAATATGCACATACAGAACAATCACGAATGTTTTTCAATCTCAGTTACAACGCTTACACAAACAAACCGACTTGCTCCAAATTTCCAAAAGTCATGATTTTATTTAATCAACACTTTATTGTACACAACGGATTACGAACACTAATTAGACACAAAGTGAAGAAACCAACAGCACCACGTTCACATCAAAATGGTTCACAACGTGAGAACAAAAATAAATTAACTACGAAATACTGTAATTATTGTGATAAAGAACAAAGAAATACGAAGGTGGTGATTAGAATACAGGCACTGAGGAGCTGAGGAAATATGTCTTAAATCTGAAATGAAAACTATTCAAAGGCTTCTACTGGAATACAATACTGGGCAAGTCTTCTTAATAGCCTACTATTTATTGATTGGATATACGTAATTAGTTAGGTTGCTTATGATGATGCTTGGCATCGCCTTAACCATAGCCTTACTTCTGAAACAATCATGCTCCTTCGATCGTCAAACAGCTCTCACATATCAGTGCCGTTACTCTTCGGTAAGATTTTGGGTATCCAAAAGGAATCACAGTCGTCATCGACATGGGCTATTCTTCGCCATAGTGAGCTTCTGTTGTTCGTCGCAAATCCAAGAGCACTACATCGTTACTGTGGTAAATTTCCGAGGAATCTTTATTTCCATAATCTGATTAGTAACAGAACAAACAAACGAGCACAACCACAACGTTGCCGAGATATTTGCAAAACTCTGGACCGTAGGTGTCTCTGGTCGGGAACGAACGCGCTATTGTCCTTTCCGGGGAGTAACGCGTTCACCACCACACCATGCGGGTCCTTTGTTTCGCCTGTCTCTCAGCTATTTCTATCGATCTTTTTGCCACAGCAATCACCCGTCAGCGGGATTTCGCTTAGTACCCTGCCGCGAAATTGTAGTAGGCAGAAAATAAAAAGGTATAAACATGAGTACAGTTCGGATTATCATGAGAGCGATCTTATCAAATGTTAGTCCTATTAATATCTTAATGTTATTATTTATAACTTGTGGTATTCATTCAAGACAACACACACAAGGAAATAGCCACAAAAACCATAAAGCATAGATCGATCACCATCAAAAATAACCGAGCCGCCCGACCCTTAACGATTTCCTCTGCTATCAATTCCTCACTTTCTGCACTTCAATAATTTGTAATCTATGGTCCAAAGAAGATTACGCGTTGGGGTAGGGGTTCCTATTTTGATCATTTAGTGACAAACGAACGAATCACATAGCGTTGTTGCCAAGCGCCTACGACAAGACACTGACATCGATTGAGAGCCTTGCCGTCATTCTCGTTATATCAGCTACCATCAAACATCTAATAGATTGCGTTGTATATAATAAAGTACGTAATAATGTAAAGTACAAGGAGCGGATTGCCGATCATCACGAGTAGGGTTCTGGTTCCATCCCGCTCCGGGGTCACCAAGCCTCTCATCCCTTCAGGGTCGAGAGAGTGGTATGGACTTCCCCGGAAACAATCACTCTCTGCAATCCAACTGGGAACGCTCCAGTCCTGCCATCTTAAGACTCCAGGGAGAATCGACTTTACTAGCATTCTACGACATTCAAAATGAAATGAAGATCCTCAACCAGCAACCGAAGCCACACGTAAAAGTTGGAAGGCCTTTGTGGATTATGGATGTGAAGAAACCAATAGAATGTGAGAAGTGCTGGGATCCACACAGTAGATGTGAAGATGAGTCGTATGAAATAAAATTTTAAAAAAAAAGTGATGTATGAACAACACTGGATGGGAAAAATAGACTAATAACGTTACTGATTGACGTTGTGACGGCAAACACCTCTAACGTACGTGCTCTTCCCAATGTGTATACATCATTGGTGAAATGATTCAAGTGCAAACGTGCCTATTTCGAAACAAAAATGTCAGACTGCTTGTGAGAGGACGTTACTAGCACGCCGACGAGGAAAGAAAAAAAGCCGAATGACTACAGAGAATACATGATATGAATTCTTATCAGAAGCGATCAACGAAAATCATATTACGGTGCCAGATGGATAGCACGGAATTGATAATATGATTTAGCTCATTGCAAGTTTACACTGAATAATGAGGAAAGGCGGAACAATTTATCGGAAGCAACCCGACAAACGTTATGTTAATATGATCGTGGGTGTCTTGAGACAAAATGAAACAGAAGCGAACAAAAAAAAGGAAAGAACCGAAAAATTTACCGTATATACTTTTATCTGCATTTTTATGATGAAGTTAAACAATGAGTTCTTAGCTAAGAACACATTTTTCCAGACTACTTACAAGACACCGTAACTTATCTCAACACATAGTGCTGGTGACTAGAATTTGAGGCAGTAATCTCTATGTCTTTATAAAGAACTTTTTTTTTAAACTTTGAACAGCACGGTTCTCTACAGATGATGACAAAGATTAGTGTGAAGGAAACGAAGATAACTGTTAGAGAATATCAGGATAGACAGGCACATAAACGGACTGCACTGTGAGAAGAAAATAGATACAGTCGCATTTCATAGTGCAGAGCAATTCGTAAACCCCAAGACCGACATCTTTTAACTTCGGCATTGATCAATAATTCACTGTTTTTCTTGTTGAGCAAACACAAGAGTGTTATTACAGCATGTATCGATGCATAATAGCTAACGTTTCGGCGATCTCTTCTCCCTCAGAGCCTGGAGGAATGAAATTGACACGCAATCTGCTCAGCCAAACACTTCCATAACCTCAACAGACACGACTTAGCACACAGATTTCCGTTCGGATAATTAACAGCTACTCTTAAACAGTCACCCTTTTACTCCTTGTAAGCCTTCCAGCTATTTGGTAAACACCATCGCTAAAGAATCTTACAAAGGCCAGATATGCCTAGTTCAAGTCGAAAAATCACCACGAGTTACGGCGCGAGGTCACGTGTGAGCATGAGACACCCTCCTATGTCTAGTTTCTGGAATGTTTGGAATTTATCTAAAACGATTCAAGAGTTTTACGTATTGAATGTCCTGGATTTAAATATCGACTAGGTGTTCTTTAAATTTACCGACCACTGAATAGTTGTGACTAGGAAGTACAGTGAATTCGTAAAACCTGTATTTGTATACAGCCAATGTAGAAATAAAGTTTTTACAAGTGACAAATAAAATCGAAACGGGCATTGGGTCAGTTATCACAAAGGAACTCGAATTCGGCACTATCAAGTCTTTCGATAAAAATTGATCCTTCGTTCTGGCAATCGAAACCAACATGATAGCTCTTCAAGAGCATTTTCATAACTTGTGAATGTAGTAATGATCGCAAACTGTCAGACGTTATAAGTGGATACGACATGAACGACAACGATAAATCGGATGAAAACACTACACAATAACCGTGCAGTCAGTGCTCGTGATACGAGAAAAAATGAGAAGAAATGTGATAGTCCTTCGAGAAGACCAATACGAAGGAAGAAATAGTGGACAGAAAGCGATGTCAGGAAAGTGACGAGTGTTGCAGAGAATTCGCAGAACGAAGTCTCGAATGACAGAATTCAGAAAGTACACCTGAACTTTGTCGACGGAAAGTGCGAGTGTGCAGCGATTGAAATCCACCGAGTGTCACAAAGAAAAAAAAGCGCATAACGTTCGTTCTAGGAAACGCCAATCAAGATGGTTCATTCGGCACGCATCCAACGTTGTCAAATCTGAATCAAAACCAAAAAATTAGGTCACGACATGCGAAGATGTCAAGGTGCTCGCTCTGATGACCATTGCCTTGTCCTGCATTCGATCACTGACACAGCGTGGAGATTTGCAACGATAAGGTATTTAAACCTCGTCTCTGATGAGATGAGTATAATAAAATGAATTATAACACATGAAAAGACGTCGAGCGCTCTACGCCACAGCAATGCATATAATGGCATTTTTCATCACTCTTACACTTCAAGGGCATTTGTCGCAAACCACGATGTGGTGGGTGGATAGAAGTGGGTGGTACAGTAAAGTGAACTTAAAATTTGCTGGTGGAGATTACAACTGTATCACGAGTGACATCGATAAGAGCGCGAAAACGTACAGAAAATTAGATTACATCAGCATAACGACGCCGTATAAAACAGCATTGGTATCTAAAATTGTGCTCAAGATTTGAAATATGCATTTCGAAATCTCCTGACTAACTGAACCTACCATCGATTTTCGCGGGGTCTCATGTGTCGTCATCTTCTAGGATGACACACAACTTCCATTCCATGAAATAACACGCATGACCTTTGTATTTGTACGGTGTTTCCATGTCGATTCGATCTTTGTCGTGCTTACTGTAGTCTTCATTTTATGAGCAGAAATGTTTCGTTTAAAATAAACCCATCTGTTGCTGATTCAGCAATCAATAGAGGCCTCGAACGGAAAATCAAAATGCACGACCATCGTGACATCAGAAACGTTATCGGATCGATTTCTTAGCAGCATGCAGTTAAGTACAGCGCACAGCAATACATTGATAGTAATTACACAAGACAAAGAACAGTAGCCATGTATTGAATATTTTTATGGTCTTATTTATTTGCGAATTTTTGAAGAGCAGAAAGAAATTTATTTACTAAAAGGAAGAAAAAGCAATGAGTATCCATGCCTACAGAAAGCTCACACACGCACACACACATAGCCACACACGCATATACATATATATATATATATATATATATATATATACAGATGTACAGATGCAGGAACTAACAAGCAAAATAGAAGACTACGAAGTTCACAAAATCAGCCAACAATAAAATACTGGGCGGAATTACTTCAAACCCCTCCCCTTTAAGCAAAGATATATTCGTTCCTATGTAATAAAGCTAGTCTGATGATTCTGCTGGCCTCAAGGGATTGGCGTTTATTCGTACGCTCAGGTATTAAGTTCATTAAGTCGGGCAATGAGTTACAACCACATAACACGGGCCTTGAAAAGCCAGTGAGAACGGGAATCAACATACATACGCACACACGCAAAAATAACGAAGTGTAGGGGCGCAGAAGATTTTCGATCGCAGCCCGAAAGTTGTTTACTTTACTGTGGGCGGCGAATCACTGATGTCGAAGCAGAAGCGAAAAAAAGAAGAAAAAGAAAGAAACTATAAAGTGCAATCGTCTTTGGTGCTTTGGGTACGTTACATACATACACCGATGAGCATGACATCATAGTACATCGATTAGTAGGCTATTCACAAACGTTCTTTCTATCATCACACTGACCATCTCGGAAAACTATGCTGAAGAGCGTTTCACAACATGTCGCCGCCTTACCAACTTTAAGAGCAAGCTAGTTCAGGGCATCACCGTAACGTCTTAGAACGCACACATCAATGACGGAAAGAGATGTCACGAAGAAATGTAGGACGGCTATCGGTGCAAAGGTGCTATGCGAAGAAGTCGATAGATCACGTCTATCCCAACCATGGTAATGAGCACCATCGGCCTGGAAAGCAATTTAAACAACATCTGTATAACAAATGCGTAATCTTAGGACAGTTGTCTGAAAATTATTCACTTACAAAGGAAGCATTGATTCCATGACGTAGTGAATTCAATTATGCAGAAAACTACGCTGTGAGTTGCTTAAGAATTTCCACACAGTTAATACAGAAAGCTACCATTTCCCTTGGCATTGCACAATCATTCCCGGCTTATTCACTAGTATAAGTGGTAAGTGTAAATCTCTTTGGTATGTTGACCAATGAAGACCTATCGCTGGCACAGAATAATGGTTTTCTAGATATGGCAAAACTAGTATAGAAAGCACCGACACGAAATGTAAGAAAATGACAACGAAGAAGGCGATGAGGCCTTCAACTGAAAATACTGATATATCATCTAAAAGATACTGGATTCATTAAATAACAAAGAATTTCTATGAAGGAATTAATCAACAATGAATACGCATAAGAAAAAGTAAGCAGACAGAGATAACGAACAAAAGGTGGACTTGGATATTTGACGAAATGAAACGGAAAGGAGTGATAAGGACATAGAAGGAAAATGGATTCTAGTATGAAGTTAGAAATGAATTCACCCAGAAAGATTATTACGAAAAAGCAAGTGGATCAATCAAAACTAGAAAATGGAGAAAGAGACCAAGAAGACCACACACATACATACACATACACATACACATACACATACACACAGACATACACATTCACAGACACTCACAAACACGCGCACACACGCACACACATGACATGGGTCTCGCCTCTCGCTAACAGGTGTTGTGCATGTGTGTATATGATGCGTGCTATTGTCTGTGAGTGTTTGTGTCTGTGTATGTATATGTGTACATAATATACCTGTGTGTATATATGCATATATACATGTGTGTATGTGTGTGCGTGTGTGTATGTGTGGGTGTGTGTGTTGTGTTGTATGTGCGTGTGTTCATGCGTGTGTGTGTGTGGATGAGCAGGTGAGTAAATGTCTACGCGTGTATGAATGTGCTCACATAAATGTATTTGTGTGTACTATGTGCACATGTGTTTGGGTACTTCAAATGCATGCATATATAAATGTGTGTGTGTGTGTGTGTGTGTATTTTATATACTGCGAAAAAAATACCAAAAATTTCATATTGGACCGATTCTGCTGGACTGAGCTCGCACGTCATTGCACTATCGATTGCGTCGTTGGAGTAATGCCAATATGATGCAACCCAAAGCGCAGGAAAAAGCACGACAACCTTCACATTCGAAAATTCTAGCTGGTAGAAGGAACAGTGTGCGTGTGAACACCTCCTCAATCGTCTACGGATGGTTCATAACATTAAGTGCAACAAACAATCACGGAAAATAATCTGTAGCACCATAGTTAAAGGTAGTTCGAAGGCAGTAAAAGAGTGGAAATAAGTGGTCAAGTTGACAACTGTAGACCATGGACTCGGATCATCGGTTCTGATGAAGAGGAATACATCGAAACGTTAGCCGAATAAAAAATTATTTGTCAACCTCGTGTAAGCCCATCACAGAAGGACTACATATTGGACAACTTACTTAGTATACCTGTTTATTACTCAGTAGGCACTTTTACCATCTGCATATTCGACTGGTGGTGCTCCATGGATAGTTCATACACTGGGATTAAGCTAGCGTTAATTTTGTGAACTGAGAGCACTCCAGCACGCCCAACGCTAGACGCTCTGTTCACTTACAGTTGAGCTGGGCCACGCCAAGATCTCTTATTTTATTGCTCTAAATTTCGCCCTGCACTCAACGCAGCTAATAAGCAACACAAATGAAAAAATGATAGTGAAATGTTAAAACTAAATTGTCAACACTTTCCGTCACAACAACTGAAAATCAATGAGAGTTCTGTCGTGCATGCTTCTTCGCATTTGGTCCCTCTTAAACCAAAAACTTTTCGTTTCCATGCATAGTCAAAGACGATGTCGTCATTATGGCCACCCACTCATCACAGTGATTCAGAGGAGACTGATTGGAGGAGGAATATTTGGACAAAACAAAACTCGCGGTGAAACGTCAATGCATCGAGTCAGTACTGCTGTCCTCGCAGACTGGTCTGGTAACAATTTGCCGACAATGGAGGGATGGAAGGCTTGGTGAGTCTAGGGCGAGGGATCGAACCCAGCTGTATTGCAGGACTCCTCTAACCACACTGCTACACGCGCCTTCATGTATATCGTACCCCTTATGAAGAGATTAATCTCCTTCTGACCTGTGGGATTCGATGTATCCCATAAATCGTTTTCAGAAGTGTGGTATAACTCTTGCACGACTACGTTAGTTTTCCTCTCGCTGACAATAATTTCTCGATCGGTAGAGTATTCTAGGAGTTCAGAACCTCGTCAGAACTAACAGAAATAACCTTGCTCTGTAGCGCTTATCGTACATGTGATTTTTACGGATACTTTATACATAATTTATATAAAATCACATAAATTATATATATATATATAATCTTCATACATTCTATATACAACTTACTTAAAATTTAGCTTTGCTCAGATTTAGAACTTTCAAAAAATAGATACCGAAATTTGAGCTCCTTAAAATGTTCAGTGGAGGGGCTTCAAACATGAACCATACATTGTGGACACCTCGTAGCATTCTCGACGAAATCCAACCTGTTCACCTTCGTTTTCGTAATGTTACCACTGGCGCAACAAAGTCGATGAATGGATATGTCATGAGACCGGGAAGTCGGGATTTTTTCTTGGCAGAATAGGAAAAACTTTTTTTTAGGCAAAGGTCTGGAAGCTCTGGTCTTTATATTGAAATTAATAACATTCACTATGACCTGAGAGATGTTGGACTAAAGCTGAAAGAGGGAATTAAGGGAATTATTTTCAAGCTACATGACTCTTCAAGAGGTCACATCCTTGCTAAGTGTTAGAGCGTAAACAGCGATTTCACCCCTATTACATGACGTCGTGCTTTCTGGGGCACATTATAATGCAAGAAAACTCTTTGGAATCTAAGAAGAGGAAATGGCATTGCCCGTTCTTAGTTCTAGTAAATCATACGCTTCTCATTACTTAGCTGTAGAGTTAACTTGTTCGTAAGGTCATCATTTATTCCATCCTGAAAAACATTCTCTTTAACATCGCTTTCTTCTTTTACGCTCAATAATACACTTTATATGCCAAGAAATAGTGAATAACATTAATATCCCAATCCTAGGATTTTGTAATCCGAAGGTGACCTGTGACTACAATGGCTTTCTCATTCATTACGGCAGAAATGTGTCTCCAGTCGTCGAGCCAAAATCTACAGCTGTTTCAAACTTCCATTTGGAAGCTCATCTAAAGACTTCTGTCTCATGGCGATATTCTCTGATCTATTCGTGGCTAAATCATCGCTGAAAACAGTAAAAACATAGTGTTCCGTAGCAAAGCTCTGCACTCATTATGTTTCTCACCCAGGCGGTCACGGTAGGGGTGGCGAAATACGCTAAATAACTTTGCATCAACTAACGAGGAACAGCAAATCACTACTATTCTACCTATACATGTAATTGTGTTCAATTAAAATATACCATACTACCGCAAAAACTACTGAAAGTTTTGTAAATACAGAGTGAAAATAGCATGCGGTTGAATGCTGCAGTTCTGGTAAATTTGTACCGGACTAGTAAGTCACATTTGGGAAATCTCTGCTGCTATTAAGGACTGCTTCCATAACATTACGGTCGGCAAATTTATAACAGATTTGCCTCGAAGGATAGAAGCACTGCCTTGATAAGTCGGTAGGCCACGGGGGATGACGATCCAGATGTGCACTCATTCACTTCGACGACGCTGGATGAATTCGAATGCGTATTGGATCCTTTGGAGATTGATCGAGCACGAAAGCTACATCCTTCATCTTCGGGACAACATGTTTTTCTTCCAGAAATATTTCAGAAATCCATTTGATTTTCAAGGAATGACACAAGATGGTAAGAGTTGTTGAATTATGTATGAACTTGGGACATGTGTAGTTCATGAAAAGCCGACAGTACGAAATAAACCAAACCACATTTACATGCGTCCATGTGTGCAAGATCTTGGATCGCCCAAGGACTTTTGTTTACAACTGCTCAGAGGCCGAATACCCACCAGCCAAAGAAAGAAGTGCAAATTGAACACCGTTAAAACTCATGGGAACCACTTACCATACATGGTCGTCCCGGTTCCGCCGTTCTTATACTGATGGTTTACTTAATGTAACCTTATGCATTAAAATTCTAATTCGCTCATAGTAATACAGCGATGCTGTTGCAAGTAGAACGAAGTCAACAGCATCGCTGTATTACAGCTGGTTAACAGTCTGAATCAGTGAGGTGATGAAGGATAAACTACAAAGCTCTCGGAGTTGATCAGTCCCTGAAGGATGCCATGCATTCGACTTTACTAACATCGTTGGAGGTGATTGAATGCATATTTGACCTCTACAATAACTCGCGATGATCTGCCGATGTATCGAGTCAGTGCTGTTATCCTCTCCAACAAGTTTGGTGCCAATTCGCCGTCCTCGGAGCGACGAAACGCTTGATGAGCCACGGGTGCGGGGAACGACCCCATGTGTGTATAGCAGGAGAGCTACGACCCCTGCACCACACGTGCTGCCGATGAAGTGATGTTGGCTAAAATCTGCTACTTTATTCTGAGTTGCAAGAACATTTAGGCATTTATGCGCGTAACTTCATCGACTCTGATGGCATAATATGGAAGATCATTGAGAAGGCTTCAAGCTGTTGTCTCTTTCTTGTTGCTGTATTCCAAAGCATGTTCATGGACTGAAGGCTCCATGAACTGTTATCCAGTCAATTGGTTTCTGCATTCTTGTCAATGAGTTCCCAACTAGTATTAAAGAGTAGATGAATAGGAGACGTCAAAACTCGAAAAATTACGTTAAGCTATTCCCGTGCAAACATCCCGTTTTTTCTCTATGCCAATGCCGAGAAGCCACAGTTTCGTAACAATTTGAAATGGTTATTTGACGCCCCAGTTTCGAGGACTCTTCCCTTTGCTCTCTACAAGCGCACATGCTGATGGCGGTTCGAAACATATTTCTTATAAGCGCCCTTTTAGTGTGTGAGGGAAGAGACGAGAGTTAATGAACCACTATATTCTTACTGCTTGGCTTTCTATACCACTTTGTGATGCAGCCGTTTTCGAATATGTTGATTTGAACGTTTAGAAATGGAAGCCAGTTTTCTTTCGGTTTCTCACGGGTGAATTTTATGTACTCTGACTATTCGTTCAATAACTCACAAACATTTGTCCATCTCCTACTGTGTGGAGCAGATAACAAAACAATCATCTATATACCTACAGTAGAGTAATGGCCTGAGATCGTTTACTGGGCTTTCCACTTTAGACATGAAGGCAACGGTAAAGCTTAGTGCCACTCGCTGTCCCATTGCCAGCCCTCTCATTTGCGCGTAACATTTCCCGGACCATCATCAGTTGTGTAGATGGGTCTACAGATAGAATTGCTTGGCTTATAAATCTAATCCTCAACCAGTTGCTTAAGCACGTACGAGCCCATCTCACTAACACCCGAATGTTCCTAGACCGTCTGCGCAACGCACGTCCCAAAAGCGCGTACGTTGAGGAGTCGTTCGACGTTACCGCCCTTTACACTAACGTGTCGAACGACTCCGCAATGCTAGCCATCCGCGAGCTTCTTGAGCAACACGAAAGAACAATTAACATGTATGGTTTTTCGATTCAGCAGCTTACGGTCTTCTTAAAGGTCTGTTTAAACTGCTCGATCTTCAGATGGTCCGGGAAATATTACGCGCAAATTAGAGGCTTATGCGAATACAAATTTATTTGTTAGCCTTTATCTGCTAGGGCTGTGAAAGTGTTTGGCTGAGTAGATCGCATCTCAAATTGACCTTTCCAGGCTCTGAAGAAGGCGAAACCGCCGAAACGTCAGCTATTGTTTCCAAATAAATTCTATAATAACAACCTCGTGTCTGCTCATTGAAGAAAACATCGAACTTCAGAATGGATTGCGCTCATGAAAACAGATAATCATGAATGAAAAATCAGTCAAGTCAATCAGTCAATCAATGCCGAGGTTAACGGAAAGTCCGTCTTGGGAACGTGGCTACTGTTGTTTAACTAGGGCGTAGTTTCAGAACAGCGACTTGTTGCTTCTTTCGTGAAAACAGTTGCATTAAAGCAACCTTCCTATTTACACTTGCATGTATACGCACTAGATTAAGGAAAAATGTTCACTACGAACACGATTCTTCCGCGTTCTTAAGTGCTCGACGTCTCCATCCGAAAGCTGGTTCGACCAGCAAATTATAGGTCAGTGCAAAATTTTGGTATATCTCGCGTGGTAATTTGTCGAGATAGCTCGTTCAGATATGTATGAGGTTCCATGTTGTTATTGTATGTATATGTACAAGGTTAACGTTGAAGTTACTAGGTGTTGCTGTTTTTGTTGTTGTCTTCCCAACTATTTGTCGCCTCATCGTGGCTGCTAGGTTTTCCTTGGTGTCGGACTGCGATGTCCAGCTAAGAAGAGTAAACCAATACCAGAATCCACCACCGTCCTGGTACCAAACTAGTCGCATGGTGGCAAATCTCTCTCTGATCCACAAAGGCGGCGACTGCCAGTGGTAGTGACGACTTGGGGCAGACTTTGGCCTGGCTGACCTCGAAACTGCAGGGAACCACAACGGCTTAACCAGCAAAAGTCCGAAAAATTGGAGATTGTGCTGGGGCCCGCACAACCAGTGAGAAGGGCCCGTGCAAGTATCCAAGTAAGTAAGTTGTTATTGTAGTACACATCAATGTCGTGGCTTAAGTACTGAGTTCCTGTAGCCATCACTTTATTCGCATTACAGCTTCTCCTAGTGACGAAATAAAGAGCGTGATTTCTCAATACAGTGCATGAATATGCTGGCAAACTTTCAGGAAAAGAGTGCGAGATTTGATTGAGCCACCATCATTTAATCCGTGCTGGCTTTGTTAAGTATCCTACTGTTGTACCAAAGTTTTTGTTCAACTGTTGTAGAAGTGAGATTCGTATAGTTTTGTAAATTGTGAATAAAAGTTGAATAAGTACAGTTCACAGATTCTCAATGTCTTCATCGAAGTTATTCCAAACAAGAAACCATTGCAAAAAGTGCTATTTCAGTTGTTGCCGTTTTGACAAGAATTTCGTCAGAGCTGCGTTTGAGAACCACGTTATTTTCATCTTGTGTTTTCCAATTTTCCTCTCTTACCCCTCATGCAACGATGTGAAATACTCACAGTACTCACCTGTATAACCTCTCGTCCAGTGGATCGTCGAATGACTCTATTGGACGCCAGTGAATATCTGATTTCTCCCTCTCACTCACAAGAGTAGCCTAGTGGATTTTACTCGTACTAACGGCTAGTTAAGCATTATACACTCCTTCTGGGGTTTTCGACACAAACTATAACCATCTGGATGGTGCTTGTCCTGCGGTACGTTTGACATTCCCGGGAATGCGGTCGCAAATGGCTCTCGTCTGCCGGTTGTCGTTCATGCTCATTACATGCCCGGCCCACCTTATCTTCGACAGTTTGGCGTATAGAACGGCTTGATTAATTTGTTATGGCTGACGTAGGTGAGATATACGGATTCCCTATCTCAATGGAGCGATATGTGATATTCTTAGCGTCGTGTTTTCGACTATGCATCCAATGACGCTGAGTGATATTTCATCCGGCTTATGCAGCGACCAGGTTTTTTAACGCATGGGTTAGGGCACGAAGTACCGTTAAGTCGAAAAGGTGGACACGAAGTAGGTAGTATTTGTTCTCCTCACTACATCCTCGATACTCTTCAAAGTTCCTCAAGCAGCTCGATTCCCTCCGCTCAGCTCTGGAGCGAAGTCGTTTATCGCGTTGATTTCCCGACCCAGTTAAACGTGATTGAAGCATATAAGAGATTCTATTCCTTCATCATGAATGGAGCATACGAAACCAGTCTGTTTCTTACGAACATTCTTTTTGTGGGATCTAGCCAAACAGTAACATTTCCAAGAGTTTCATTCAATTCGGCAAGCATTCGTTCTACTTGGATAATGTTTGGTCAGCAAAGCGAAGATGATCTGATTGCCCAGTTACGATTTTTACTTGCATGTTGTGCTATTCCAGTGTTTTTTGCGTAACGTTTAATGGAGGGTAGCGGTAAAGAAATTTGGCGAGATGGTATCGCTTTGCACAATCCCTCTTTTGACGACGATGCTCACGAAGAGCCATTGTATGTTAAGTAGGGACTACCTCGCCGTTAAGGAGGTTCCATGAGGGCTTACACCTAAACTGAGTCAAAAGCTCTCTTTAAATCGGTGAACGTGATGTATAACGGCCTCTAGTACTCTGGCGATGCTTCCACGAGTCTTGTTATCTTGTGAGTGTGGTCTATCGCAGTGAATCCTCTCTTCAACTGTACTTGCTCATGTTGACGTGCTTCGCTAACTAAATGTTTTGTGAATCCTATTTCAGGTGACTCGAATGATGAGTTTGCAGGCTACAAGCAACAAGCATATTGGGCGTTTATTGCCGGTGTCGCAACGATCACTCTTCTTGAAGAATAGCACGATCTTAATGGTCTTCCGCTGAATACATTCTGACATGCAAAGTGTCTAACATGTAACGTTCGTCCTTGCAAAGTGGTCATTCGTACTGATTAGCTGTTGATTGATAATGACGAAACAATAACCGCTTCATATAAAAGGGGCACTAGCGAGTAAGGCTCTCGTTCGACACACACTACACTCCAGACGAGTCCCCTCAGTACGTCTTGAAATGGACCGCTGAACACCCACCAATCAGCGGTTGTAACAACGAGTTACTCCTCTGAAAATGGGTACTGAGCTCTAACATCTATGGGAAGAACCATGGAAAGGTGGAATACTTTGATTTTACAGACAATTTGTTGTATAAGGAATAAGTCATTTCACCACTTTTGCTGTAGATTCGTCTTCTCGAACGTGGGCTGGCCTCATTGCGCGGTGCTAACTCAGCTCTGGCAAGGAAGAGCCGTGAATTAGAAATGAAGACGCGGCATTTCGAATCGAATAGACAGAGGTTTTTTTTCGCTTCTTCTTAAAATGTAGGAATTCTGTTTAAGAGCGATTATTCCCGGAGTTTCCTATTGTTCACTCCTTATCGCGTCTAATTATTCAACGTTAGCAAGAGAAATACAACCACAACGTTGCTGAGATATTTGCAAAACTCTGGACCGCAGGTGTCTATGGTGGGGAACGAACGCGC